>JACEEZ010026018.1:70000-90045 GCA_016584305.1 Chionoecetes opilio
CCGCCTGTAGTCTCCGGCGGTGAGTCGCCGTCTCCCGCCTGTAGTCTGTGGCAGTGAGTCGCCGCTCTCCCGTCTGTAGTCTCCGGCGGTGAGTCGCCGCTCCCCCGCCCGTAGTCTCCGGCGGTGAGTCGCCGCTCCCCCGCCTGTAGTCTCCGGGAGTGAGTCGCCGCTCCCCTGTCATGCAGGGACAACTACTGTTTATCTGTCACACACATACATCTGCTCCACTACTAAACATTTAGTAAGGAGAAGTGTAATGTTTTACTATAGAATAAACTGATAAATAATATAACTACTCTATATAAATATCTATTATGTCCATCTATTTATAAGAGATGGAAATAAGCTAATTGACCTCTCTACAACCTGCCGGCTTCTCAATAACTACTGAGCCAGCAGTAATGCAACTGGGGCCGGCAATACAATGTCCACGCCATACTATCACACCCATGCATAAAATTTCCTTAACATGCTACATACACATTCTTACATACAAAAGAAGAGGGGCAAATCATTCCTATTAGAGAACATAAGAACATAAGACTACNTCTTTCGCCCCCTATATGTAATTCTCCGTTACACTTGTACTAGCGTTTATGTGTGTTACCTTTGGGGAGGACCTGCAATTGTTAACTTAAAAGTGGCCACTAAGGTTAATTATTAGTAGTTGATTGTGTGTTAAAAGTCATAGGGTTTTCCTTTGTCTTTTCCCCACACAGCCGTTTGAGACTCTTTTCAATTAAGGATTTCAAAGCCATTTCATTATTTAAAACCTTTTTCTCAGTGTTAAGTACTCTGTAATAACTTGACCTTGGCCACAACGTGAACTAGAGATAAACAACATGACCCCCCAACATGAACTTGAGATCAAACAACTAGAAATACAGGCTCTTCAAGCCAAACAAGGAACGCCTCAAGATTCTCATCAGAAGACTGATTTACTAAAGTACAGGGGGCCCCCGAAGATACGAGCAGTTAGGTTCCACCTGGCATACTCGTAAGCGAAATCTGTAAAACGAAACACAAACTAATGGTTAAATATAGGTTGGTTCCAGGACCACATAAAAAAAAAAAAAAAAAAAAAAAAAGACATTTTTTTCAAGCTAAAATAAGCTATAGCAAACAACAAACGCACAGCGTCTATATTACCTACACTGTCTACCTATTCTGTAGAAAAAGCATTCTGAAAGAGAAAAATAGCACACAAAATAACATAACTGCACATTAATTAAACATAAAACTTTGCATAACAAGCAAAAAAAAACGTTGTAATGTAGGGGAGGGCCGCGTGATACAAGAGAAGGTAGTGTAGCGGCCCCAAGGTTGGGGCCGCACACCTGCTAATTACCCCTAAAGGTCAGGCCGCGCCATATGCTTAATTACCCTTTCAGGCACAGCTTGCTAGGGGTGACCTGACTGCGGGTCCCAAGGTTGGGGCCGCACACCTGCAATTACCCCTAAATGTCTGGCCGCGCCATATGCTTAATTACCCTTCAGGTAAAAGGCTTGCTAGGGGTGACCTCACTGGGGTCAATCAAATCCCCTTTGTCCAGCCCAGGAGTGGTAGGACGCACATTTTGAACTTGATAATTTTACTCACCCCAGTTTAAATGTCGTATCATTGGTTTTTTGATCTCGTATATTGAAAAATAGACCCTAATTTACACATCTGTATCATGGATTCTCGTATATACCGAATTCTCGTATAACGGGACCTCCCTGTATGTTAAGCTAATTCCCCCTTCCGATAACGATCCTGAAGCATTTTTTCAGGGAATTCGAATCCACTGCTCAACATTTTGAGATCTCTGAAGCAGACTGGGTGTGGCTCGTTAAGCCAAAACTATCTGAGAAAGCCTTAACAATTTTGTAACAATATCAAAAAACAATACTGACTATGAAACTAAAAATGCCATTTTGTCATCCTACTCAATCTCTACAGAAGGATACCGGCAAGCTTTCCGTAACATAACAAACTGCCCAAAATCAAAACCTACACGAATTTGCATCCGAAAAGTTACGTTCCTTAAAGGATGGTTGAAATCTGCATCCGTAGACACGTTGAGAAGTTAAAGAATCTTGTGCTTTAGAGGAATTTGTCAGAAAAAATTCTCACTCTGTTTAAGGTGCACATGTATTGACTACGTACACACAGTCCTGACTAATTACTCTTTCCGTTAAGGTATACACTGAAATGGCCGGAAGAGTAAAGAAAGGTCAAGTTATTACAGAGTACTTAACACTGAGTATATAGGTTTTTAAATAATGAAATGGCTTATGAAAATCCTTTAATTTAAAAGAGAGTCTCAAACGGCTGTGTGGGGAAAAGACAAGGAAACCTTGACTCGTTAACACACATCAACTACTAATAATTAACCTTGGTGGCCACTTTTAAATTAACAATAGCAGGTCCTCCCCAAAAGGGAACACACATAAACGCTAGTAAAAAGCAAGTGGCATTAGTAAACATAGTGAAGTGAATAGTGAATAGGTAATTACGTTAATGGGTACTTAGATACACGGACGGGCCCCAAAAGTTACATACTGTGACTAGGGGAGTCACAGAACCAACATTAGGGTGTAAAGAAGGCAAAGATGTCGTTAAACTAGTAGTATATTTTCCCAAAAAACCTTACACATTACAAGAGAAACAAAAAAACTAAAAGCAAAGTGAAATGAGGAATTAAAATAAAGTACACCAAAACAATCAAGATTTAAATGAATAATAATTATAATTAATACGTGAAAAGGCCAACTTGCTTATACTATGAGTAGCAAGTAATGTTTCTACTATAGAATAAACTGATAAATAATATAACTACTCTATATAAATATCTATTATGTTACCATCTATTTATAAGAGATGGAAATAAGCTAATTGACCTCTCTACAAACCTGCCGGCTTCTCAATACTACTGACCCAGCAGTAATGCAACTGGGGCCTAATACAACTGGAACTTCTATAGCAATGATAACACCATGTATTTACCTAGTTGTATTTACCTAGTTGTGAATACAGGAAATGGGTTACACTGTGGGTCCCGTCTCCTTGTCTCAATGGGTCAATCTTAGCTTTAAAAACATGAATACTTTTGGCATCTATAATTTCACTGTCCCGGCTATTCCACATATCAATGCACCGATAGGGAAAACTGTACTTCTTGATGTTTTTCAAGCACCTTGTCTTCTTAAGCTTCTTCGTATGACCTCTTGTGGCTCCTATGTCCCGTACATACATGTCCTCTTTGTCATTTCTCTCCATTCCTGACATGGCTCTTTTACATTGCTATCAAGTCTCCTCTTTTTCTGCTTTCTTCCAATGATGGCAACCATAATTTCCTCAGCCTCTCCTCATAAGTCAGGTCTGACAGGCTGGGAACACTCTTGTGGCTGTCTCTGTAGTCTTTCCATCTCTCTTACATCCTTCCTCTTGTGCCGAGACCAAACTACCATGGTGTGTTCCTAATGCTAACTAATGTGACCCTAACTTGCTGTAAGACTGTTATATGGAAATGTTGTGTGCAGAAGTTTGCATCGTAAATACCAAATAAAGTAAAATCTCATCTCAATTGAATTAAGTCTTGTATCCATTCACCATTTAGGCCTGTTGTGTCTCGGCTCAGGCCTAATCCTGCGTTGTTTCAGAAGATCTCATCAGTTACTTTTAATACACTGACTCAAGACTGACAGGACGGGCGACACGAGACTTAGAGGAATGACCAACTGACCGTCAATTAGACTGGCTGACTGGCAGTTACTGAAATGGAGGACTAGAATGTTTGAGAAGGCTTATAGCCGATGATGGTTTGCCCTCACTTACCAATCCATGTTTGGAGGAAGTGCCAGGTCCTCCTCATCCTCGGGTTCCGCCAACGTCTGTGCGTCAGTCGGCTGGTCCGCCCAGTATTCTGGCTCGGACATGCACGGCTGCACTCCCATCACCATCGGCGGTTGAAGTTGATCCTCATAAATGTCACCAGAAGCATCTGATTTAGTTTCAGATGGACATACTTTTTCAGATAGTTTCATACTTTGATTGTCACATCAACAGATTCACTGTCTGACCCCGAACTGTAATCACTCCTAATTTACATCTGCTGGTCAACACGACAGCTCTGTCACAAATGCAGACATTAGTTGTTTACATTTTGTGACTACCTCGCTTGTCATCATCAGCAATTATCGCGCGGTGGCCAGAACAGGGCAGATTTTTTCCCCGCGCATTTTACAAAGCATTTTGCAAAAGTCGTGGTTTTATGGAAATAAGGCGTGGAAATCAATTTTCTTTTGTGGTTTAGGTGTTTTGAATGAATATTCAACATACCTATGCTAAGGAAAAGTGTACCTGGCCAATTACATTAAAGCTTTTTCTTTTTTACTTAACAGATGCTTCAATCAACGGAGAAAAAACAGGCCAAGACTAAGGCGGAGAAAACCCGCAGAGAAGAGGACGGATGACTAGAAAGGCGGTTGTGTGGTCCAAGCGGGCGCGCCTCACCACCTCCCAGCCATCACCTCCCACACTGGCATCAGACAACACTGCACCTTCACCCACCACAGTGTACACTTCCTCACCGCCTCCACCACCACCCTCCACACCTCCACCGGGGGCTGCTTCCACTCCTGCTCTTCCCCCCGTCTCACTGCCACCTCCTGCAGACGCTGAGCACCTTGTCACTCTGCCTGATGTGGTATTCCGGCAGCTGTTCTCCAACCTGCAATGCAAGACGTGTGAAGGCGACATCTCTGTGACGGTAAAGAGCCATGGATCGGGCAGCCAGGTGGAGCTACAGTGTCCCTGCAGAGTCTTAACCACCGTCGCACCACCTGTCCCGGGCGTGAAAATGGAGGTTCTTGAGGACGACGCAAAAATGGAGATTCTCGAGGATAACGTAAAGACGGAGATTTTGGATGACTATTCGACGACCTTTGTTGACATTGGCCCTTATTGATTTATGGATGGCAGAGTTTGGTTAATGGTAAAGGAGACTGAGTTAATATGTAGCAATGTAATATAAGAACATAAGGAAGCTACAAGAGGCTGGGAGACCTACACGTGGTAGTTCCTGTTGCTTTACCATAAGAACATAAGGAAGCTATAAGAGGCTGTGAGACCTACACGTGGTAGTTCCTGTTGCTTTATCATAAGCTACAAGAGGCTGTGAAGACGATGAATAAAGACGTTTGGCATGACAGACCAATGGGTTGTGTACAGGTTCAACATAAGGCTTGGATCAACATAAAGGCACCTGCAACATGAACCAGAGATGCACTCAACAGTTTTATTAGTGACAACAATAAAAACGGAATGGCATTATGCTGTACTTGCAACGAACATTACTTAGTTGAGGACCAGTGTAGCTTTTTACAGAAGGAAAATATGGACATGTAACTTCAGTGTTGACCCAAAGACCCAGAAATGACCCATGTGCGTGTGGGATGAGGTCACAGTACGGCGAGGGTCATGTGGAATAATGCAGAAATGTGGATAGTAATGTGGAATGTGGAGCTGTTAACCATCACGTCGAGACTAATCGCAAAGACAGACAAGCAGACAAAGCTTGTTCTGTTCTCCGAAAGTGTATCACCGACCGTCTAACCACAAGACATTATGGGAAACTCTGACGTTAAACAGAAAGATGATGAATTGATGATGAATTGATGATGATGATGATGATGATGATGATGATGATGATGGTGGTGGTGAAAAGATGGTGAGAAATGCCCAGAAAAGGTGGTGAAAACAGAAAGATGATGATGATGAAAACAGTGCAGGACAAAATAGGAATACTAACCCTCCTGTGGTGTCTGCGTATCCAAGAAGTTCCTCGGAGTAGAACATAACAGAACATTACTTTGTCCCGGTACACTGTTATAAGCCTTGAGATATGCATGCTAAGGAGGGAGGCCATAGTGTGCAACAAAGCTCAGTACATCAAACTTATCAAGCATGGTGTCAAGTTAAGAGTGGCTTCTGCTGTCCATCCAAGATGCCTTTCAACTCTGTCAACTCCAGTCACACGTCACAAAACAGACATGGACTATAACCCTAAACTGCAGGGGTCCCCAACCCGCAGAGTACCGCGGGCCGCATCGACAAGTCCGAGAGGGCCCGAGGGCCGCGCCAATAAAAAACTGAAAACCACATATACAGAACAAAAAAATTTCAAAGAATTATTAATGAGACACCTGGTGACATTACTTAACCATAACTTAACCTATCCTAAAACACGCTCTTGAGAAAAAAGATGTTTCAACACACGTTTGGAACTGCTGAGGGCGTGGATGAGGCTAGGGGACCTGATGCCCCGGCTCCCGGTGGGGCTGTGGCCGCTACAGGCCCGAGTGGGGGAGATGAGGTAGTTGAGATTACCAACCCAGGGAGGGTCAGGACTGGTAGAGCAACGGGGGGCAACCGCAGGGCAAAGAAGTGGCCCATACTGTGTATAGGGGACAGTATGGTGAAGAATGTTAGGCGACACGTGGCTATGAGAGACCAGAAGTGTGCTGGTAAGCCTGAGTGGTAAGGGTATGGAGGATGTTGTGAAGGTGAAGGAGCAGGTGAAGGGTGTACAGGAAGGAATGGTGATAGTGCAGGGAGGGGGGAACAGCCTTAGAAGGTTAGGCCCTTAGCAGACGGTGGGCAAGGTGATGGAGTGCCTTAAGGATATAAAGAAGGACAGGAAGAAAGTACGAGTGGCTGTGGTGGGAATCATGAGGCGACCTCGGGAAAATGCAGGGTATGAGGAAATAAGACGCGACACAAACAAGCGACTCCAAGAGGAGGTGGTAAAAATGAAAGTGGAGTGCAGTAAGGATCCAGGGGACTAAGGAGTAAGCTTCATAGACCTGGACGGTGCACTCCCACAGGAGGTCTTTGAGGGAGACAAAGTGCACCTAAACTGGGAAGGAGAGAGGCGGATGTGCGGGAGAATGCTTGAGTGGATACGCGCGACTGAGAGACTCTGCAGGTTGAGGGAAAAGAGGGTGACAAATGCGAATGAGTGACTGTTGACAACAAAAGGGAATGTGAGGTTGGGCTGTGTGAATGTTAGAGGATGGAATGTTGAAAAAATGGAAGACCTCAGCAGGGAAATGAATGAATGGAACATTGACGTAGTTGGAGTGACAGAAACACAAATGAGAGAGAGAATTGAACTTAGATCTGAGACTTACAGTATGATCGGCAAGGGCAGAAGTAAGCAGCAGAAAAAGGGTGGCGGAGTGGGAGTACTTGTGAGGCAGGAAGCAGGTATAGATAGATGTAGAGGAGCTAGATGTAGGAGGGTGTGAAATGGGGAGGATATTATGGCAGTACGTCTGGAATATAAGGTGCGTAAGGGAAGAGAAAGGATCTTGGTGATAGTGTGTTACATGACAGTGGAAGGAACAGGAGCGAGAGCCGAGAATGAAAGGAAGTATAGAATTGTGCAAAGGTTTGTAGAACAGAATAGGAGTGAAAATGTGATTGTGATGGGAGACATGAATGGTCACATTGGTGTGTTAGAAGAGGAAGTAAATGGAAATGGCCAATTGCTGCTTGACTTTGCAGAGGAGAATGAATTAGAAATTTTGAATGTGACCCTGGCTGAAGGAAGAGTGACCTGGAGTGGAAGGGAGAATGAATCTGCCATTGACTTTATGTTAGTGAACCGGAAGGCTAGAGAACGGGTGAGAAGTATGTGGGTGGATGAGGAAAGGACAATCGACGTAGCGAGTGACCATAACGTCATGGTAATGGAGTATGAGTGTTTGAAGGAAAAAGAGTGAACGTGAAAGAAGAGAGGAATGGACGTTGGAAACTTAGAGATGCAGACTGGGATTATTTCAGAGAATTGGTGAGTAATGAGGGACTGGAAGCTGGGAGAGAATGGTTTGTGGACTGAGAGAGGTGTGGATGAGATGTATGAGAAATTATTAAGGAAGCTTAACAAAGCTGCAGAAGAGAGCATAGGCAGAACAAGAAAGAGAGCAAATGGCAGGACAAGAAAGAGTTGGTGGAACAATGAGATCGACAAGGCCAGGAAAGAAAGGAAACAGTCAAATAGGAAGTGTAGGAGTCTGAGAAAGAATAGGTCAAACAGTGAAGCTGAAAGAATAGAGTATGAAAGGGCATGGGAAGAGTATAAGAGTAAGCAAAAGGAGGTGAAATGCTTGGTGAGGAAGGCAAGAGTGAATGAAGAGAGAAAAGTGATCAAAGAACTTAGGGAAAAGGGTGAGGAAGAAGGTAGGGAATGGTATAAGTTCTTGAGAGGAGAAGAGAGTAAGCATTCAGGAAATGTAGAAGAACTAGTGGTGAATGGCAAGTCACTAAGAGAGAAAAAGGAAATGGTCTGAGCTGTAGAGGACTTCTGGAAAGATGTTGGAGGTGTGAATGAGCCTAATAGTGACTTAGGGAACATCACCCTAGGGAGGAAAATAGAGGAAGTGGTGGATGAAGAGATTAGAATGGATGAGATTGAAGAGTATGTAAGAAAACTGAGAAATGGAAAGGCCCCTGGAATGGACGGTATCCCGAATGAATTCTATAGAGAGGGTGGTGAGGGAGTAATTGAGGGAATGCATGAGTTGTTTGGACATATATGGAGAGAGGAAAGGGTGCCTGGTGCCTGGAATGACAGTAGAGTGACCCTCATACATAAGGGAGGACACAAGAGTAGGAAGGAGATTAAGAATTACAGGCCAATAGCGGTGTGTGACACGGTATGTAAGATTTTCTGTGGTGTACTGAATGAAAGACTAGGTGAAGTTGTGGAAAGAAATAAGGTGATGGGTGAAGAGCAGAATGGATTCAGAAAAGACAGAAGAGGTGAGGACAATATGTTTGTAATGAATGAAGTGATTGAGAGAACAAGGAAGGAGGGAAGAAAGAAATATCTAGCCTTTCTAGATATTGAGAAAGCGTATGACAGAGTGGATAGGAGAATGTTATGTAAGGTATTGGAGACGATTGGCATGAGTGAGAAGGTTGTTAAAATAATAAGCAGTATGTATGAGAACACACAGGCCAAGTTCAGTATGGGTGACCTCGAGACTGGATGGGTGAATAGTAAGAGAGGAGTAAGACAGGGCTGTGTCCTTTCTCCTCTACTTTTTGGATTAAATGTTGAGGAAATGGCAGTGAGAGTGAAGCGTACAGGTCTGGGTGTGAAAATTGGAGATGAAGTGTTGAGTGTACTGATGTATGCAGATGATGTGGTGATCCTTAGTGAAAACCACAATGAGCTACAAGAGATGCTGAATGCTGTGACTGAGTATGGAAGGGATTTCAACGTTAGGCTCAGTAAGGAGAAGAGTCAAGTGTTGGTGGTGAATGAGGATGACTCTGATGATGACAGGATTTGGATGGTGGGTGGGAATGAAATAAAGAAACGAAAGAGTACAAGTATCTGGGTATTTGGTTGGATGATAAAGGCTGTGAGAAAACTAAACATGAGAGGATAGCTAGAGCCAACCAGTGGGTTGGAAGGCTAGGCAGTGTGGCAAGATGTCGGGCCAACAAGTATGAAGTGGTGAGAGGACTATGGAAGGTGTGGCAGTCCCTAGCATTATGTATGGCCTGGAAAACAATGGTGTGGTCTAGGAAGGAGTTGGACAGATTGAAGTAACACAGAACAAAGCAGGCAGAATAGCATTAGGAGCCAATAGGTATGTGGCAGTGGAAGCGATTAGAGGAGACATGGGATGGAGCACGTTCAGAGAGAGGATAGCAAAGGCAGGACTGAGGTACAGAGCTAGACTGCAACGAATGGATGACAGCAAATGGGCAAGCAAGGTTTGGGACTGGAATATGTATGGGAAGTGGATGAAAGACTCAGTAAAAGTGGAAAGATGGACAGGTGAACTGGGAATGTTTGTGACAGGAGTGATGAGACATGGGAGTATGGCTGTATGCAAAAAGGAAATAAATAGGAGAGTGGAAGAGAAAGGGAAAGAAGAATGGCTGAGGGGAATGAGTGAGAAATCAACATGGAATAGTACAGGAGAAAGGACCAGCCACGGTATGAAAGGTTCTATGGTGGTGGCTATGGAGGGGACCTACTCTTCAGAGCCAGGACAAAGTCGCTGGAGGTAAATAGTCGTATGTACAGATGGAAGAATGATGGCAGCAAGGTGTATTTGATGTGTGTGACAGGAGTGGATGAAACCGTGGAGCACTTGATGCTGGAATGTGAACGGTATGAGTATGCTAGAACTAAGATGTTGGAGGTAGTGGTAGGAAAGATCGGAGTGGAAGAATGGCGAGAGATGAGAGTGGAGATGGAGTACCTGCTGGGGTTATGTGCTGAGGGGAGGAGTGACAGTCGTGTGATTGAGAGTGTAAAAGAATTCTTGGAGAGCACGCATGAGAGAGCATGAGAGGCAGGGGGCCCCTCAGTGATGGGGGACCCCGTATGGGTGTGGTGCTGGGAGAGGAAGGAGGGGAAAAAGAAATCCCTAGTTTTGCTTCCCCCTTTTGCTTCTCTCCCAACAGATTACGTCTTCTTCTTCTTCTTGTGACCTTTTTTGCTTATTATCGCTTTGTAGGTCCTCTGTCAAGCTCGAGGTCGAACTTAACATACATCTTCCTTCTTGCCTCTCTGCGTGCCTTTCTTTCTCTGCCACTGTGGGGAGAGAAGGGCACAACAGGGCAGTATATACATAGATATAAGTCCCTCCTATCACCTACCCTCCTAGACATCTACATTCCCACGCAATCTTTCCTCCCAAGCCTTCTTCAAAAACACCTTAGTTATCTCTACAATTTGCTTTCTCTCTTCCTTACTGCCATACAGTCCTAGCACAGTAAGGATTCCCCCATCCACCTCGTGCATCCTTCTCTCCCATTCTCCTTCCCCTATCACTCCTACTATGGATTGTACCAGCCTCCTCCTCTCCTGCTCATACCTACCACACTCTATTATTAGGTGTTCTGTAGTTTCTCTTACTGCTCCTCTACAAAAGCTACAGGCCTGGTCTTGTCCATCTCTACTCCTCGCCTTCACCTCTAGCGTTCCTGTTCTTGCCTTCACCAGCAGCCTGCTTCCCCAATCACCTACATGCCAGTGAAGTGCCTCAGGCTTTTCTTTCTTGCGGTACACTTTAACGTGGATTTACCCTCCATACCTGCTCTCCACCTCGCTAGTCCATTGTCTTCTATTCTTATCTTCACCTCCTTGGTTCTTATCCTGTCCCAGGTTTCTACTAAGTTTTCCCTCCTTTTCCACCTCTCTAATTCCTTTATCCATGTTGAGCTTGTCCCAACCTCCTTCAGAATCTGCTTCACCCATCTATCCTCACTAAGTCCCTCTATTTTCTTCAGCATATTAAGTTTCCTTTTAAAAATCCTTTCCCTGAAGGTGCTCCACCCCATATCTCCTCGAATGGCCTCCACAGCTGTGCTGGTTGGGGCTCCCAATCCCCATCTACCCTAATGTTCTGTGTCCTCTCTAGCTTAGTAATATCTCCCTCCCGATAATATGTTTCTCAGACCCATACAAGCAATATGGCACTGCCATTCCTTTCCAAAGGCTCCTACCTACTTCATATTTGTTAATTGTCCTACTTCCTCCGTTAATGATCATGCCTGTCATCCTCCTAGCCTTTCCCTCATTAGTTTTCCTTTGTCTTTCTCCTCCAACTCCTTCCTTACTTACTTCCAGTCCTAAGTATGTATACCTATCAATCACCTCTAGAATGTTGTTCCCTAGAACCCATTGACCTTCCTCTCTGCTGTTGAACTCCATCACCTTACACTTCCTGACACTGAACCTAATGTTCCATTCCCTTCCATAACTGTTGACTATTCCCAGCAACTCCTCCATGTCTTCCTTCCTCTCTGCCATGAGAACTACATCGTCTGCATAGGCTAAACATCCTAGTTTTCTATTCCCTACTCTGACTCCCTTCTCTGACTTTCTGATCCTCACTATCAGTTCCTCCAAGTAGATGTTGAAGAGTGTTGGAGAGATAACACATCCCTGCCGGACTCCTATGTTATTCTTCATCCATCCTGTGCTGATATCTCCTAGTGTGAACTTTACCTCATTTTCCTCATAAAACTCCCTAATTACCTGCACCACCTTATCATCTACTCCTAGGTGTGCCAATAGTCTCATTAATTTTCCTCTATCAACCGAGTCTTATGCTTTCTCAATATCTATAAATACCAGGTACAGTTCCTCATCTCCCCTCTGGCTCCTTTCTATGATTTCCTTTATCACCAACAAGTTTTCTAAACCTCCTCTACCTTTCCTGAACCCATTTTGCTCTTCTCCCAGCACCTTATCTTCCTCCAGCCATGACATTAGCTTGTTGTTTATCACCCACCCAAATACCTTGGCCAGTACATTCATCACTGCTATGGGTCTGTAATTTCCTATTTCCTCTTATGGCTTCCCTCCTTTATGTATAAGTGTCACCCTACTCCTTTTCCAGTCTTGGGGCACCTCACCTTTCTCCAACATCTCTCTAAACAGATTAACTAGAGCTAGTTTCAACCCTTCTCCTCCATACTTTATGAATTCCCCTATGATTCCATCCGTTCCTCCTGCTTTCCCTATCTTAATTGCTTTTATAGCAGAGGCTACATCCTGCTCCTCTATTACTATACTTTCCATTTCTCTTTCTTCACTGTAGATAACCAAGTTCCCTACATCCTCTTCCACTTCTTCCTCCTTCCATATGACTTTCCTCCAGTATTCTTCCACTATAGGTATAATCTCTTCCTCTCTTGTTACCTCTCTGTCTTCCATCTTCAGCCTAACTTCTTGGTGCCCACTGGCCCCACCTAGGTTTCTCTTCAGTCTTCTCCATCCTTCCTTTTCTCTTTCTCTTCTAGGCATATTACAAAGTACCTGTGCCTGTTCTTCTTCCCACATTCCTATCTTCTTTCTAATTAAGGACTGGGCTCTTTTCTTAGCCTCTTGGTATCTATCCCAAGCCTCCCTCCATTCTTCCTCATACCTCTCACGTGTGTGGGAGAACGCCGGACCAAAGGCTTCACCGACAGCATCAGCTGAGTGACTCCCAAATCAAGATCAAGATTGTTTACAAACTGGGAGAAAATGAATTTGAACAAACTAGTGAATACAAGTACCTAGGGATGTGCATGAGTTCCAATGGATGTGGAAAAGCAAAGGCTGAAAAGATCAGCCAGGCCAATCAGTGGGTTGGTCGACTTGGGAGTGTGGCAAGGATGAGGGCAAGCAAGTATGATGTGTTGAGGGAAGTGTGGAAGAGTGTGGCTGTCCCAAGCATTATGTATGGTATGGAGGTGATTGCATGGAATGAGAGTGAAATAGAGATATTGGAAGTGGGACAAAATAAAGTAGCAAGAATGGCACTGAATGCACCCAGGTATGCAGCGACTGAAGGTTTGAAAGGTGACATGGGATGGAGTACATTTAGGGAGAGACATTCGAAAGCTACACTCAGGTATAAGATCAGACTGGAACGAATGGATGACACAAGATTGGCACGAAAAGTTTATTTGTGGAGTGAATGTAGTAGTAAATGGGGGAAGCGATGCCAAAAATTGGTAGAAAGAAGTGGATTGCGATTTTGGTGGATGTATCAACTGATAGATGGAAGACCGAATGTAATTGAATGGAAGATGTTGAATGGTGATGAAGAAGGCCTTGAGTGGGATGTGAGAAAGTGGAAAGCTGAGATCGATAGAGTAGTGAAGTATGTGGGGCTGAGTAAGTGGAAGAATGAGATGGAGCAAAAGAAAACTAGAATGGTATAAGGAGAAAGAGGCACCAGCGTATGAAAGTGTGTATGATGGAACCCGGGGTGGCGACCTTCTCTTCCAAGCCAGAACACAGTGTATGGATGTGAATGCAAGGAACTACAGATGGTCCGAGTCAGGCAGCAAAGTGTGCCAGATGTGTGACATGGGTGAGGATGAAACAGTGGAACATGTGATACTAGAATGTGAGAAGTATAGCGGGGAGAGAATGGAAATGATGCGTGTGGTTTTGACTGAAATGGGATGTGACATGAACGAGGTGGTTGAAAGGACAGGAAGAGAATGGATGTTATTACTGCTGGGACTGTGTGGTGAGACAAGGGGACGGAGGATTGAGACAGTGAAAGAGTTTTTGGAAAGAATGTGGTGTATGAGAAATAGACAATAGACTCTACAGCCCTAAAACAAGAACAAGAACAAGAACAAGACTACAGGAGCAGCCGGTTTAAAGGCCTATGAAGAAAAGCCCACCTGTAACATCAAGATCAAGATTAAGATCAAATGACGGGCAAAACAAACCGCAGCGGCTCGTTCTGTGCGGCATTTGGCTGCAGTAACTGCAAAAGCGTACACAAACAGCTCCATTTCTTTCGGTTTCCCAAAGATAAAGATAGGTAGGTACAGATTGACTGGTGTTATGATGTTAAATATGTAATAAAATGCTAACAAACTGAGAATAGTCGTGGTGTACAGACGAACCTGCATTGGATTTTTTGAGAAACAGAACGTCAGCAACTCAGCATGACCCCGCCTGACCAGGGCAGGGATGCTCGAAAATCCCTCGTAAGGGACAACCAGACAGCTCTCTGGGACAACTTATGAGTGTATGGCTACAATAACCTTACGATGATACGATAATACATAGCCGCCATATTAGCCTTTCAGCGTAATATTCTCCCGCTGAATACTTTAGAGACGTACCCAGGGTATACCTTGATGCGCTGATCATAGTTTCGAGTCCTGCGTGCCAGAAATTAGTATCTATGGGCCACCAGAGAGCTCTCTGGGGCCACTGCTGGCCCGCTCCGTACCTGCCTTCCGTATCCGTGGCCCTGGCGGTACTCTGTTATAGTGGACGAGAACTGCGCGTTCGCTCTTTAGGTCAGACAAGACACACGGGGGGGCTAACGCCTCACTGTGACACACGTGACACGTGTGCAAGGATAGTATAACTATAATATCCTTGCTTGTGTGTGTACGTCAGACATTTGATATCAGTTCAGTTCAGTTGTTGCTACCACCACCACCACCGCATCATTATAGCGGCCAAACTTGTATGAGGAACTATACGTTTTGATTAAAGAAGTCTACCGATATATATATATTTAATATATTAGGATTAGGTTTGCCCTAATATGAATTTATTACAAGTATAGGTATTGTATGTAAATTGTATGGTAAATATGATATATATATGGAGTCAATGATGCAATAAACACATCACATTTCAAACAGGCAAGCATGAAATGGCTCTATAATACACAATAAACATGTACAGGAGAACCTCGTTTATCCGGCACCCTCGGGGGGGGAGCGCATGCCGGATAACTCATTTTGCCGTTGTTTTGAGAGTTACTCTTATGGAATCGCCCAAAATCCCATTTATTTTCTTCTTTTTTTTCTTCTTTTTTTTATACATCAAAGGAACTGGCCAAGGGCACAACAAAAATGGGTAACACAAAGCCCGCTTAGTTGCCAGTCCCTATAAAGAAGACGGTAAGAGAATAAAAATAAAAAAGGGGTGAGCCAATTTTGTTCGGGAGGTGTCTTGTTACTCTTCTTTGAAAAGATTTAAGTCATAGGAAAATGCAAAAATAGAAACAGGAAGAGAGTTCCAGAGTTATCAGGAAAGGGATGAAAGGGTTGCCAACCCTGCGTACCCCGCCAAATTTGAACTAAATTTCTGCCGATTTTCTCAGTTTTTGAAAATAATTATACCTAATTAATGCCTGGGTTATCCTGCTGAGTGCCCCTTTCTACCCCAACCTCGTCAGGATGGACAAGCTAGTCCTCGTGTCGCACGCCACCACCACGAACACTCTCCTCTCTTTTTTCACAGGATCTCTGACGAGCTCAAGCTAGCCCGTGGTCCTCCCTGCTGGAGGCCCGGGGGAAAAAAAAAAAAAAAAAAAAAATGCCTGGGTCGATTAGTGCCGTTGTTTTGAGGCTGCCGCTGTTTTAAATGCCGGTTAAATGAGGTTCTCCTGTAGTATAGTGATACAACTTGTAATTTATTGTTTGTTGACGTCTTGTCGCTTCAAATTTCACTCCCTAGGGGAGATAAGGGTGCTCCCGACCACCCTTAGCCTCGCGGTCCCGTAGCAAGTGGAGAAAACGGTTTGAGCATCACCCGTAGAGGTGCTACGAGGTAAAAGCAGAGAGCTTCTACCATATAGAAAGAAGCTCTCTGGTAAAAAGTCCCCTAGGGTAATACTTACGCTCCCGTAACTTTTTCGAGCATCTCCCCCCTGGCCTAGATCTGACCAAGTCATGCTATTTTATTGACTTTTTGGCAAATTATAAGGGATTGTCTCGAAGTCAAAGTAGGAATATTTGAATTTACAATCAATACTAATAGCCTGATTCTGTAATGTCTGTCTCCCCTTGCTCTGCCCCTGGCCTGGGCCTGGTATGTATTAGCCTCCACCATTCAGTCCATTGCACCAAGGCAATTAGTTGTGCAACTACAAGGCAATAGGCAATACACTTATTAACAGTGATAAAAATGGGTAATTAATTGATCATTTGATGTTTGCAGATGTAAACGATGGGTCATAAACTGTCGCCGGGATGACCTGATGAAAAAGGATGCCATTTATTTGAACAGAAACTGCACGATGTGTCAAATCCATTTCATTGACACACAGTTTATGAACGGACAAAGTAAGGAGAAGCTCATCTGGAGCGCTATTCCAACCATATTTTTGTCCGTGCCAAACCCACCTCAGCCACTACAGTCCTCTCGCAAACCACCAGTTGATCGAGCACCAGTAAGTAGCAAGAGGTCAGGATTTTTCACGTCGTAAAAAACAACAGAGTATAGTGAGTGAGAGGAAATCGGTGACTGTGTTCTTTAATGCTGATTGCCACACATGTAGCCATTCCTCTGTTGTTGGTTTTGCCTTTTATATTATGTATGTTCTCTTGTTCTTATCCTAACCTAATTCTGGATGGGTGTGGGGTGATGGGTAATGGGTGAGTGAATGGGTGTGGTGTGATGGGTAATGGTTGAGTGAATGGGTCTGGGGTGATTGGTAATGGGTGAGTGAATGGGTGTGGGGTGATGGGTAATGGGTGAGTGAGTGGGTGGGGAAGATGGGTAACGCGTGTGGGGTAATGGGTGAGTGAATGGGTGGGGGAAGATGGGTAACGCGTGAGTGGAGGAATTCCTTCCCTTCTTTGATTCCTTATTTCTTTCCTCGTCAGTTCCTCTTCTGACTCTTCATCCCTCCAATTTCTTCCTTACTCCTTATTCCTCCTTTCTTCTCTCATATCTCCTTCCTTCCCTCTCTCCCACCTTCCATTATCACCCCATCATCACCAAAAGGAGATGAGATTCCCCCTCTTTCTGCACGGGCGACTGTCAGAGGCCCCGCTGCCGCTAGGATCGCTGCCGTCCATGAAATAAAAATGGCGCAGCCGGAGTGACACCTCTCGGTAAAAGCTCTCTGGAGAGAGCGAGCGGTCGACGCCGCCGCGATTTATTTAGTTAACGCTAATTTATACATGCTACTACTGCATGTATCAGAAAACGAAATATAGCAATGGAAAGCTAATACAATTCTGCTTCTTTTGATATCTCCCGTCTATAAAGCTGTCCCACAAAGTTTTATATGACGACGAGTTTTAAGTGAATGTTAAGTTCATCATATTTCTTCAGAGTCTCATAATGACCTTTATTTAATGTGTTTTACTATGTTTTATGTGATAATCTTATAGAACAAACATTTCCGAAGATAACAGTATATCCTTTATACAAGTATAACATGATATACTGCGGGGTAATGCCTTGAGAACTTCCCGGGTCCAGAGTGAACGAGGAGGCTTTGGCGCTAAGATGGCGCCCAGTAGCGTTTAACATAAGGCCTATGAATGGCATTACCCTCTATATATAGATATCCTAGCCCCTCACCCGCCTGAGGATGGGTCACACTGTCACATAACACTCGTGACTCATGTCTCATGGCACACCTGCACCGCCTGCACCTCACCCCGACCCGCACTGCCCCTGGTGCAGGAACGTCCCCGAGTCGATTGAGCACTTCCTGCTGCAGTGTCCTCGCTTCCACTCCCACCGACAACTTCTACGTGGTCAACTCATCGCCCTGAACGTCACCACCTTTGACCTGGCCACCTGCTGGCCGCCGCTGCCGTCCACCCATCACGACGCCCCGCCGTCATCCGCCTCACCTGTGCCTTCCTGAGGAAGACTAATCAACTGTCACGTTTGTGATTAATTCACAGCTGTACACCAGGGCGAATATCGTCGACTTCGACATCACTGCCCTTCAACAACAACAACAACAACAACAACAACGTAAACACAAGAGAGAAATATAGTACCTGAAGATTTTTGGGTGTTTCTGATAGATTTTTTTTTGCGATATGCCAAATCCATGCATCGTTTATGGGTGCAGCGGCAAGGCAGCTGTGCCTTTCCAGAGAAGTGTGCACATGTTTCCGACTGATACGGCGACGTTAAATGTGTGGAAGAGATTTGTGCGGCGGACAAGGGCAAATTGGAACGGGAAGTTGAAATTTGCAAGGATTTGTAGTGATCACTTCCAGCGGGATTGCTTCAGCAACTGGATGAAAGTGTCTATGAGGATATCAGCCAAATTTAGTTTGAAGGATAAGTTCCAGGTGCCCACAATCTACCCGGAGGGCACCTGCTCCACTCTTGCTTCGACCAAAACAAGAGCTAAGAACTTGACCCCCGCCCCTGGCCCTGTGACAAGTTGCCTGACTCCTGATGGCCATGGTTCCCTCTCACCAGTCTCATGTTCGGCAACCAGACCATCCACTCCTACACGATCTGCTGTCAGGAAGCGGGAAGTAATTCAGGTAAGCCTCTCAATGACAGGCTTAAGCAAAGTTAAGGGGTGGAAAGGCAGCTGGTGTTTGTAATATCAGTGCGGAGCTCCTCAAAGCTGGGGCTGAGGCCATGATCCGCGGGTTGCATGCTGTCCTGACTGCCGTGTGGCAATCAGGTACCATTCCTTCTGACTGGAAAAGGGGGCTGGTCGTCCCTATCTGGAAAGGGAAAGGGGACCGTCAGGACTGCAACAATTACCGCGGTATTATACTGCTCAGCGTACCAGGCAAGGTGCTTGCCCATCTATTGCTGACACGGATTCGCAGTCATCTGGTGAAGCATCAGAGACCTCAGCAGTCTGGGTTCACGCCTGGTAAATCAACAACGGACCGTATCCTAGCGCTTCGTGTCCTGGTGGAACGCCGACGTGAGTTTCGACAGGGGATGCTTGCAGCCTATGTTGATCTCAAGAAGGCATTTGATTCAGTGCATCGTGAGTCACTCTGGGATCTTCTGCGACTTCGAGGGATTCCTGCAAGGACTATTGGTTTGATAACTGGTCTGTATTCTGGGACTGAGAGTGCTGTGAAGTGTGGGGCAGGTGTATTCAGCTTCTTTCCTGTGAATACAGGAGTGAGGCAAGGGTGCGTCCTTGCCCCATCACTTTTCAACGCTTGTATGGACTGGGTATTGGACAAGGTTGTAGATCAAAGTGATTGTGGAGCATCCGTCGGCAACACCAAGATCACTGATCTTGTTTTTGCCGATGATGCAGTAATCTTTGCCGAGTCGCTGGAGGTACTGGTGATGGCTCTCGAGGCGCTGCACGAGGAGGCAAAGCCTTTGGGACTTGAGGTCTCCTGGCTCAAGACAAGGTCCAGGGCCGACATAAACAAAAGATAAGTATTGTTAAGCGTACTTAGCAGACAAAAATTTGCTGATCTTACACTTAAATATTTAAGAATGCTTAAGTAATTTAATCCAAAATGCTTATCCGATTTAAGTATGCTTAACAGGCACCAAAGTTAAGTGTCCTTCATGGGCATGCTCAAGTCTTTTCTCCAGCACTCAAGTCTTCACTAGGCCAAGATGGACGCACAAAAACAAGGGATAATCCCTCCCGAGGTCAAAAATGTACAGCCTAGAAAGACGTTATGGATATGTATGATGATGCTGACCTTATTAAAAAGGCTGACGCGAAATAGCGTGGATCGCGGAAATAGGGAAAAGTTCGGGAAAATATGCAGTTTCGGAAATATGCAGTTCGGGAAAAATGCA
>JACEEZ010026019.1:0-7500 GCA_016584305.1 Chionoecetes opilio
GAAGAGGAGAGGGGGGAGAGAGAGGAGGAGAGAGTGATCAATTAGGGGAGAAAATTACCTAAGGCAATTAACCGTAAGTATCAAAATTTAAAGGGGGTAAGTTGATTACAGTGGGGTGTGTGTGGTGTGTGGTGTGTGGGGTGTGTGGTGTGTGTGTGTGTGTGTGTGTGTGGTGTGGTTTTTTTTTGTGGTAGTAGTAGAGTAAAGCATTTAAATAGTAGGGGTTTAGTAACAACAATAATAGGGGAAAAAGGTAGTAGTATAGTATTTTATGAACAGTAGTGTAGTATAGTAGTAGGAAAGTGGAAAGTAGTAGAATAGTGGTGGTAGTAGTAGTAGTAGGTTAGAGTAGTAGTTGTGAATAGTATAAGTGAATGTAACGTAGTATGAAATTAAGTGGTAAGTGATTAGAGTGTGTGTGTGTGGTGTGTGTGTGTGTGTGTGTGTGTGTTGTGTTGTGTGTGTGTGTGTGTGTGTGTGTGTGTAGTGTAGTGTGGTAGTAGTAGATGAGAGTATAATAGTAGTGGTAGTAACAACAATAATAGTGTGATAGAAGTAGTAGTAGTAGTAGTTATGATAGCAGTAGTAGTAGTAGTAGTAGGAATAGTGGTAGTAGTAGTAATAGTGGTAGTAGTAGTAGTAGTAGTTGTGATAGTAGTAGGAGTAGTAATAGTATTAGTAGTAGTAGTAATAGTAGTAGAGTAGTAGTAGTAGTAGTAGTAGAGTAGTAGTAGTAGTAATAGTAGTAGAGTAGTAGTAGTAGTAGTAGAGTAGTAGTAGTAGTAGTAGTAGTAGTAGTAGTAGACTAGTAGTAGTAGTAGTAGTAGTAGTAGTAGTAGTAGTAGCAGTAGCAGTAGTAGTTTATATTTTTATAGTTTATAGAGTTTATTGCCAAATAACAATTATATACACATAAATAAATATATACACATTGTATAGGCATTAGTCTGCCGAGCATGAGCGCCTTAGCAGACATAAAATCAGTTAACATAATCTAAATGCGACTGCGATGACGGCAATAATTTACAAATAAAGATTAACATACAAAAATATAAACTCAGTGAAAACATGTTTTTTTAATAAATAAAAAAAAAGTACCTAAATTTCAGGAGCACAAATTTCTGTATTTTCATTTTCAATCTATAAGACCTTGACTTTGTAAATTATATAAATACTGTTTAAGTTTAAATTTAAATATATTGAGATTAGTTGCTGTTTTGATATCATCTGGTAATGCGTTCCAACATTTCGGGCCAAAACAATATATAGAAAATGTGTACAGTGTTGTTCTTGGTTGTGGACATAACAAGTTAACATTGTTGCCTCTGTCTGCTACCTAGGCTGTGAGGAAGCATTCTAAATATTGTTCTGTTGTTACTATTATTTAATTATCATTGAAATCATTATAAACAGTGAGGAGACAAAAATATTTAAGTAGTAGTAGTAGTAGTAGGAATATTAATAGCATAGCATTAATATGAAATCTGAGAGAGAGAGAGAGAGAGAGAGAGAGAGGAGAGGAGGAGGAGAGAGGAGATGAGAGAGAGAGGAGACGAGAGAGGAGGAGAGAGAGAGAGAGAGAGAGGAGGAGGAGAGAAGGAGAGAGAACATAAGAACATTTTAAGGTGAAGAAAGCGAAAGGAAGGAGAGAGAGAGAGAGAGAGAGAGAGAGAGAGAGAGAGACGAGAGAGAGAGAGAGAGAGAGAGAGAGAAGAGAGAGAGAGAGAGAGTTAATTAATAGCCTCAAGTGTCAGTGGGTAGGAAAACATAACAGATCTTTTTCTCCGACGAGCTCTTAGCGAATGAAAGAATCTGAAAAAATACCCTGAAAAAATGATGACACACTGACAATGAAAAGACAGAGAGGAGAGAGAGAGAGAGAGAGAAGAGAGAGAGATGAGAGAGAGAGGAGAGAGAGAGAGAGAGGAGAGAGAGAGAGAGAGAGAGAGGTTTTTAAGAGAAGTGGAGAGAGGGAAAGTAGAGAGATTAGAGAGAGAGAGAGAGAGAGAGAGAAGAGTGGAGAGAGAGAGAGAGAGATTAGAGAGAGAGAGAGAGAGAGAGAGAGAGAGAGAGAGAGAGAGAGAGAGAGAGAGAGAGAGAGAGAGAGAGAGAGAGAGTAGAGAGAGAGAGAGAGAGAATAATGATAAAAACAGTGAATTTTTTTATAGAGTTAGAAGTTAAAAAGATGATTGCCAGGGTGAGGACAAGGAGATTAAATGTGTGTGTGTGTGTGTGTGTGTGTGTGTGTGTGTGGTGTGTGTGTGTGTGTGTGTGTGTGTGTGTGTGTGTGTGTGTGTGTGTGTTTGTCAGTAATACATTTCTCCATTTATTATTTTTTTACCTCAAAGAGATCATGAATATTTAAATGAAGTGTGGTGTGTGTGTGTGTGTGTGTGTGTGTGTGTGTGTGTGTGTGTGTACGTGTGTGTGTGTGTATTTAAGTGTTTACTTATGTGTGTGTGTGCATTTCTGTGTGTACATGTGTGTGTGTATGCCTGTGTGTGTGTGTGTATGTACGTGTTTCTATGTGTGTGTGTGTATGTACGTGTGTACATGTGTGTGTAAGTCTCATTTCCTTCACAAAATAACTTAATATTTACCTGTGTTATATTCCTGCCCTCTGATTGGCTGGCTATTTACGTGTGTTATAATCCTGCCCTGTGATTGGCTGGCTATTTCCTGTGTTATAATCCTGCCCTGTGATTGGTTGACAGGCGGGTGTGGGCGGGGCTTACGAGGGACCGCTGGCTTACTATTGGTCGAGGACGAAGACAGGAACTGACCATGTCTCACGGCGAGCCCATATCGGACCCCTGCCTTACGTGAATGACCTCATGACGGAGTGGGCGCCCTGGGGGTCATGGGCTACGTGCTCCAGGTAGGTCAAAGGTCAAGTGAGGTCAGAGTGTGTGTGTGTGTGTGTGTGTGTGTGTGTGTGTGTGTGTGTGTGTGTGTGTGTGTGTGTGTTAAATAAGGACACTATTTTATTTAAGCATTCAAAATATATGCAATGTCAAAATTTAATCATAGGTCAAGGGTGTGTGTGTGTGTGTGTGTGTGTGTGTGTGTGTGTGTGTGTGTGTGTGTGTGTGTGTGTAGACTTTAAAGTGCACACATCATTTTTTTAAAGGTTTTCAAAATATAATAGTTTGATAGGTTTAAATTTTTTTCCTGCATATAAACGAGTATTTTTTTTTTTTTTTTATTTACTTAGTATTCTTATTTTATTATATTGCATCATGTCTTATTTAAAGGGCATCAATTGTTTCATAGTGATGCAATATATAATAATTTCGTATGGAGTATATATATTTTTTTTATTCATAACCGAGTATACAATTTTTTTCAGTTGCTAAATTTTTTTTTTTTATATGTCAGTTTGTGTCAGTTTTTTAAAGGGGGGCGGAGTGAGGGGGGCAAGGGGGGATTTAAAAGGGGGAAAGGGGGGGGGGTTATTTGATTATTTTTAATTACTCATAATTTCCTATTTTCTCATGTCAGTCTGTGTCAAAATATAGTCATTTAGTATGTCTATAAATAATTTTTTTACTATAGGAATTTTTTTTTATTATTATTTTTATTTGCTTAGATTTTCATATTTTATTTATGTTTTAAGGGGTGGGCGTTACTGGAGGGGGCGTTGGAGCTGCCTTAAAGAGGGGGGGTTAAGGGGATAAAGGGGGGGTGGAGGGGTTTTTAGGGGGGTAAAGCGGGTTTTGAGTGGGGTAAAAGGGAGGGCGTTGGAAGGAAAGGGGGATTTAATGGAAGGGGGGCGTTAAAAGGGGGGTTAATGGGGGGAAGGAAGGGGGGCTGTTAAAAAGGGGGTTAATGGAAGGGGCAAGGGAGGGCGTCAGAAGCAGAATAATAATGGCCTGGATGTCATATGAATAAATCTCTAGTGGGTGTGTTCATGTTATATGCAGGATTATGTTGGACCATTTATTTAAAGATTAGTGTGTGTGTGCGTGTGGTGTGTGTGTGTGTGTGTGTGTGTGTGTGTGTGTTGTGTGTGTGTGTGTGAGTGTGTGTCCCGGATTCATTCAAAGGTCAAACCAACATTATACACACACACACACACACACACACACACACATACACACACACACACACACACACCACACACACACACACACACACACACACACACACACACACACACACACACACACAACACACACAAAATCATACACAGTAGAACACAGAAAACAGCACAACACACACACACCACACACACACACACACACACACACACACACACACACACACACACACACACACACACACACACACACACACACACGACAACAATTCATTCAAATATTCATGATAATTTCTGTGTAACAAAAAATCTTGAAGTTAGAAATGTATTATGAAATAACACTCGTGCATACCCTCCACACACACACACTCCATTACACACACACACACCACCACTACCACCACACACACCCACACACACACACCACGCTAGAAACACTAAAACAACCATTTAACTCTAACCTTGTCGTGTCCTCCCTTTCCATTACCCCTCTCATTCGATTGTAGAATCCTTTTAAACTAATTACAGCCTAAATATATGACCTTCTGTGCCATTCTCTCCTTCCCTCCTCCCCTTGTTCCCTTTCCCTCCACACCTTCCCCCCCTATCTCTTTCCCCTTCTTATACCCCATCACTTAAATGAAAACACAACACCCCTCCTTTTCTCCCTCATTCCCCCCTTCCCTCCATTCCCCTCCCTTCCTCCCCTCCCCTATTCCTTCTATATACCCCCCCATCAACACTAAGAACCACCCCCCACCCCTCCTTTCCCCCATCCCCTTTATTTATAGTTATATCCTAAAATGATAACCTTATTACTACCATTTCCCCCCATCCTATTTCCCCTTCCTCTCCCCCAACACTTAAGTAACCACTCACACACACCCCCTCCTTTATCCCCCCCCCCTTCTCCCTTCCCCTCCTCCCCTCTTATTATATCCCCCCCCACAACACTATGGAAAGCATGAAAAAAAACTTCTTTCCCTTTTTCTCCCACTTTTTTATAGTTATATCTTAGAATATTAGAATCTATAGTGCAATTCCCTCCTTCCTTCCTCCTTCCCTCTCCCTCCCCCTTCTTCTGCCCCTCATTCCCTTCCTCCCCCTTCTACATATGACCCTCCCTACACTTAATTAAATACTAAATACCCCTCCCTCCCCATTTTATTTTATATTATATTAACTTATACCTAGAATTTTGACCTATAGTGCCTTCCCCCCTCCCCCATTTCCTTTCCCCCCTCCTTTCTCTCCTTCCCATCCCCTTCTTCCCTCCTAACCCTTCCTCCCTTCCCTCTCTTCCCCTCCCTCCCTATTATATCCCCCCCCCACAACACTTATGGAAACACTAACAACCTCCTTACCTTTTTCTCCCACTTTTTTCATAGTTATATCTTAGAATATTATGATCCTTATGTACTTCCCCCCTTCCTTGCCTCCCTTCTCTCCTCTTATACCCCCTTCCCCCTCTTATTACCCCCTCCTCCCTCCCCTATTCCCCTCCCCCAACACTTAATGAACCACTAAAAACCCTCCTTCCCTCCCCTTTAAAATTGTATATGAACTAATTGAACTTAATCCTAGAATATTAGACTCTAGTGTCCTTATCCCCCCTCCCCTCCCCCTTCCCCTCCCCTCCCTTCCCCTCCCCTCCTTCCCCCCTACATTATATCCCCTCCCCAAACACTTAATAAAAACTAACACCCCCCCCCCCCCATTCTCCCCTTTTTCTCATAGTTATATCCTAGAATTATGATCTTAAGTGCCTTCCCCTCCTTTCCTCAGCCTTCATTTCCCTGTCTTATATACCCCTTTCCTCCTCCCCTACCACTCCCCCCAACACTTAAGGAACCACACCCCCTATCCCTTCCCCTCTGTTTCATAGTTACACCTAGAACTAGATATATGATCTCTAGGCCATTATCCCCTTCCCTTCCCTCCCTCCTCCTCCCCTACTATTACCCCCCCTACACTAATAAACACTAACACCCTCCCTCCATCTACCTTTTTTAGTAATCCTAGAATATGCTTATAGTTGATAGTGTAGTTCAACAGATACTCGTATAGACTACTAGCTAGCGGTATCTTGCCTAGGTATCTGCCCTATACTTAATAAAATACTCCCCCCCTCCCCCACCCCCTCTATTCCAGGTCATGTGGCGGTGGGGTCAGGTCAAGGACGAGAGCCTGTGTCGCCAAATTTCCAAGGTCAGTTCTATTTATTATTATTATTATTATTATTATTATTATTATTATTATTATTTTGATTATTATTATTATTATTATTATTATTGTTATTATTATTATTTTTATTATTATTATTATTATTATTATTAGTAGTAGTATTTTTATTATATTTTATTATTATTATTATATATTTTTTTATTATTTTTTATTATTATTTTTTTTTTTTTATTTTTTTTTTTTATTATTTATTATATATTGTTATTTTATTTTTTTTTTATTTTTTATTATTATTACCATTTATATATAATTATATTTTTTATTGTATTTACCTCTATATTGTTGTATATACCCTTTTTTTTGTCTGTCTGTTGTTGTTTTTTTTTTTTTTTTTACGTTGGAGCCTATAGCGCTGTTGTTGTTGTTGTTTTTTTTTTTTTACTCCTGCTGTCTATCCATTTGATAAGTATAATATGTTCTTTATGTGTATTTCGATCTATAGTATGTGTTGATATCGCCTTTATTCTGTCTGTCTGTCTGTCTGTCTGTCTGTCTGTCTGTCTGTTTATCTATCTATCTGTCTATTTTTCAATTTCTTTTAGTCTATATATATCTTGGCTCTGTCTGCCTATCTATCTATCTGTTATCCATCTATCTATCACCTGTATGTCTATCTATCTGTTCTATCTAGCTATTTCTATCTATTCGCTTCAAACATATATATACATCTTCCACTAGTAGTTCCATCGCGAAAATTAATTAATTGTTATAATTACCTATTTTTCTAATATACCATAAAAAATTATCTACGAATTTTGCGGTATTTAATATAAATTAATTCATTTTTGTTGTATATATTAATTCTTTTTTGTATGTTAATGATTTAGGAGTTTGTGTTTTACCCGAAATGAGGGTCTGTAATTGTTGTTGTTGTTGGTTGTTGTTGTTGTTGTTTGTTGTGTGCTTGTGCTGCTGCTGTTTTGTTGTTGTTGTTGTTGTTTTGTTGCTGCTGCTGCTGTTGTTGTTGTTGTTGTTGTTGTTGTTGCGCTGCTGTTGTTGTTGTTGTTGTTGTTGTTGTTGTTGTTGTTGCTTGCTATCATTTTTATTATTATTGTTATTATTTCATGTTATTATTATTGCTATTACTTTTTTTTGCTGTTGCTATCATCAATATTTGTGTTAATTGCGACCGCATATTTTTTTGAGGGGGAGAAAATATATATGTAAGAGTATATATAAAGAGTCCAGTAAACCCTCTCTAAATCGAACCCGAAAAA
>JACEEZ010026019.1:12500-30000 GCA_016584305.1 Chionoecetes opilio
GCCCCTCAAAAAATGTCCTTCCCTCCACACCAGAGCCTTTCCTCCCCCCCCCAATCGCTTCCTTCCCTTACAAAAACCATTTCTTTCCCTTCAGAAGTACTATTCCTTCCTCTCAAAAATAGTCCCCCACTAGAGCACTTCCTTCCCACACACAATAAAATTCCACTGTCACATTCCCCATGCACAAAAAACATTTATTCCACAACACAAATGCTTTCCACCCCCACAAAAAAACTCCTTCCCTTTAAAAATATTCCCTACAAAAACATTTCATTCCACAACACAAGAGGTTTTTTTCACCCCACTGAAACTTTTTTCACCCAACACAAACGTCTATTTACCCCACATAAACGTTTTTTCCACACCCCTCAAAAATTCTTACCCCCCACACAAAAGCATTTTCACCCATCACAAAAAATGTTCACCCCAACAGAGACATTTTTTTTATCCCCTACAAACATTTTTCCTCTCCCAGTACTATATACTAACCTTATCCTCTTCTCTTCTCTCTGGCTTGTCTTGCAGGCGACAGTAATCCGTGTTCCCTGGTGTGTGAGGGTGAGGGACAGGCCATTATTTACACCTTCGGCAAAGTGACGGACGGAACCCACTGCACGGCGGACAGGGACGGCCTCTGTGTCAACGGCCGCTGCTTGGTGAGTCCTTCTGGTGACGATAAGGGTGTATGTGTCAATGGGGGGTGCTTGGTGAGTCTTCTTGGTGACAACGAGAGTCTGTAGCCTATAGGAAAGTTGTTTGAAGTGGAAGTTTCAGGGATTTTTGGTATAATAGAAGGTCTGGATTGTGTGTCAACGGCCGCTGCTTGGTGAGTCCTTCGGGGTGACAATAGGAAAGGGGTTGTGTAAATGGGGGCTTTTTGGTGGGGGTTTCTTATGACAACGAGATCTGTACCTTGGGAAAGTTGTTTTAAGTGGAAGTTTCAGGGATTTTTTGTATAATAGAAGGTCTGGATTGTGTGTCAATGGGTGGTGCTTGGTGAGTCCTT
The DNA here is from genome assembly GCA_016584305.1 of Chionoecetes opilio. Lineage (NCBI taxonomy): Eukaryota > Metazoa > Arthropoda > Malacostraca > Decapoda > Majidae > Chionoecetes > Chionoecetes opilio. The sequence continues at coordinate 13,507 of JACEEZ010026019.1, forward strand.
CTGGTGACAATGAGGATCTGTAGTCTTTTGGGTGACAACGAGGCTCTGTGATCTAGGCAAGTGTTAGAGATAGTCTATAATAATCAATAATCACGTGAATTTGACTGAACACAATAATATGAAGGCCAAAAAAGGTGCTATATATAATTAGTTAGGTAATTAAATGAGGTTACAGGGTGGAAATTGGTCTGTTTGGGAGTTTAATAATAAATGTTTGGGTCTTATAGAATGTTTTTGAGTATGTAGGTCTAGTAAAATGTTTTGCAATGTGGTCTGAATGTATAGGAGGGTTTAGAATTGGTTTGAGATTTCTGTATGATTCTGGAAAGAGTTTAGGAGAATGTGTAAGCTGTGTGGTTGTGTGGGTTTTGTGTGGTTTTGGGGTGTGTGTGTGGTGTGTGTTGTGTTGGTTTTTGGGTGTGTGTGGGTTGTTTATGTTTTGATTTATTGATGACGCAGAACAGCGGCTTAGGGAAAAGAATAAGAGAGAGCATGAGTGACGCCGAGCAGAGACAGAGAGAGAGAGAGAGAGAAGAGACAGACAGACAGACAGACAAAAAGACAGACAACGACAGACAACAGACAGAGACAAAGAGACATGACAGTGACAGTGACAGTGACTACAGGACAAGACAGAGACAGAGACAAGAGACACAGAGAGAGAGTGACCCAACAACGCAGACAGCCCGCCAGCAGACGCCAGAGAGAGCCAGAGAGAGAGAGAGAGAGATAGAGAGAGAATGAGAGAGAGAGAGAGAGAGAGAGTGCAGCCAGACAGACAGCCAGGCGCCCATGCCAGCCAGCCAACGACGACAGCCAGGCGCGTGCGCGTGTGCTCGAGAGAGAGCAGCCAGACTGAGAAGTCCAGAGTGCGAGAGAGATAGAGAGAGGAGAGAGGAGAAGAGAGAGTAGAGAAGAGAGGAGAGAGAGAGAGGAGAGAGCATAGAGATGAGAGAGCAGTATCAGTTCCTTCTTAACATAACTATTAATACACATGAACAGAGAAAGAGAGATGTATCTTAACAGTGCAAAATTTCTAATACATCCCACACACGACACACGACACACAACATCCTCTTCCTTCCCCCACCCCTCCCACAAACAACCCCTTCCCCCACACAAACCCCCTCCCTCACACCCCCACCCTTCACCTGACCCCTTCATTCCTCATCCTTCCCTCCCCCTTTCAAGCAATTTACACCACACATCTGGCACCCCCCCCTCCCCCTTCTCCTTACCACCCTCTTCATATCTCCTCACCCCCCTTCCTACACATACCTCCCCTCCCCCCCCTCCCTCCCCTTTCCATCGGACACGTCCCACTAAACCCCCTCTCATTCCTCTGCACTCCCACTCCCAACTTACACTCCCACAGGCCTTATCGTGTGATGGGCGGCTGGGAGGGGCGGCGAGGGAGGACATGTGTCGGGTGTGTGGGGGGCGAAACGACACTTGCACCCATCATGTTGGCGTCATATCACATACGCGACACCCCCTACATCCCATTCAGCCCCCTACTATATGCTGCCACGACCCCCTTCTATAGCTGCGCACACGCCCCTTTATGTAGCTGCCACGCCCCTTTCTGCAGACCTGTCAGAACCACCACAACAGCTGGTTAAGTCACGCACTCGAGCCCAAAGACGTGAGTGTGGGTGTGGTGTGGTGTGGGTGGTGTGTGTTGTGGTTGGTATTGGTGTGTGTGTGTGTGTGTGGGGTATGCTGTGTTTGTGCCTCTTTTTGGATTTTTTTTTTCCGATATTTCAATAATTTAACTGTTTACCCATATGCTAGTTGGCCTGTTTGTTATTTGTTTGGGCTCGTGTTGGGTTTAGTTTGGCATGTGTCCATTTCGCTGCTTATTTGTTTTCGTATGAGTTTTTCTTTCTTACATATTTATTTTCTCTCCTGCCTGTTTTCTTCCTACTTCTCCTTCTCTCTGTTCACGGTTCTTCATCGCATTCCTTCTCCTGCTCCTTCCCCGCCTTCTTTTTTCTCCTCCTCCTCTCTCCATCCTCTTACCTCCTGCTCCCTCCTCCTCTCTTCTTCCTTTCTTCCTCTTCCTTGCCTTCTCCTCCTCCTCCTCCTTCCTTTCTTCCTGCTACTCCTCCCCTCTACTCCTCCTCCTCCCTCCTCCTCCCTCCTCCTCCTCCTCCATCTCCTCCTCCTCCTCCTCCTCCTACTGCATAATATCCTCTTCTTTATCTTCATTAGTATCAGTATCATTAGCAAGTAAAGCCAAGCAGTTAAATGTCAACGAAAAAAAAAAAGCTAATATTTGTAAATCATAATTAGAAATCCTATTAAAAAAAAAAATCTTTCCTCTATTATTGTATCTTGATCTTTTTTCTGATATTTTAATTTTTTATTTATTAATTCGCTTTACTATTACGTATTTGTGTGAAGTATTGATCTGAATTTCATATCTTTTTTTTATATATTAATAAGTTTGACAGTTAAATGAAAACCAAAAATAATAATAATACTGATTTTAGCGAAGTATAAATCATCCTATTAAAAAAAATCCTTCCCCTCTCTATATATTTCTTTTTACATTTTATTTTTCTAGGTTTATATTTGTATTTAACTCGATTTGACTCCCTCGACTTTGACCTTTCGCTTGGGATCTTGATCTTGACTCGTTATTTACTTACATCTTTTTTGCCACAAATTTTTTTATAGCAATTTTTTTTCTTATATATTTTTTTCATTCGCTACACTATTACTTATTTGTGTAAAGGTTTTTTTTATATATTAAGTAATTTGACCTCACTTTGACCTTGACCTTATATGACCTTACGTTATTTACTTACTTTTTTTATAGCACTTTTTTTCTTGAATTTTTCTTTATTCGCTACACTATTACTTATTTGTGTGAAGTATTTTATGTATCAATTAATTTGACCTCACTTTGACCTTGACCTTTAACTTGACCTTTCGTGATTTCCTTACTTTTTATTTCTTATACTTTTTTTTTATTCTTTTTTTTTATTCGCTACACTATTACTTATTTGTGTGAAGTTTTTTTTATATATTAATAAGTTTGACCTCACTTTGACCTTGACCTTTAACCTTGACCTTACATGATTTCCTTACTTTTTATTTCTTATACATTTTTTTATATATAATTCGCATTACTATTAATTATTTCTGTAAAGGTTTTTTATATATGTATTTAACGTGTAAGTTTACCTTCACTTTGTTGTGCCTTGACTCTTTACCTTGACCTCTGATTTTCCTTACTTTTAGTTCTTATGACTTCTTTTTTAGTCTTTTTTTTTATATTCGCTACAACTAGTACACTTTATTTGTGTGTAAGTTTTTTGTTTATATATTTCATATAGAGTTTGACCTCACTTTGACTTGCTTTAACTTGACCTATTCGTGACATTTCTTACTTTTTTAGTTCTTATGGACATTTTTGTTGTATATATATTGAAGACTCATATACTATTACTTATTTCTGTAAAGTTTTTTTGTTGTATATATTTAATTAATGTTCTCTGAAACCTCACTTCTGTGACCTTGACCTTATATGACCCTTGACGCATCGATTGTGCGCTTCTTTTAATTTATCCGCGCTATTACTATTACGAATTTAATAATCACTAATACAATTACTTATTTGTTTAAAGTCTTTTATATATATTAATTAATTTGACCTCAATCTGACCTTTTCCTTTCCTTTTGACCTTTCTTTTGACCTTTTTTGACTTTTTATTTTTTTATTCGCTATTACTATTACGAATTTAATAATGACTAATACAATTACTGATTTGTGTGAAGTGTTTTATATATATTAATTACTTTGACCTCACTGTGACCTTTGACCTTGAGCTTGACCTTACGTGACCCCGCCTCTCGCCCCCCAGGAAGGTTAGGTTACTTCGAGGTCACCAAGATTCCTCCCGGGGCAACTAACGTGCTCGTAAGGGATAAGTCACCGAATTTTCTGGGTAAGTATATATGTCAGTATTAAGTCTCTCTCTCTCTCTCTCTCTCTCTATCCAGTCCTTCCTCTTCATCGTCGTCATCATCACTCTCTCGTCTCTCATCTACCCTCTCTCTCTCGTCCCCTCTGTGATCTCCTCTCTTCCTCATACTGCTCTCTCCTCTCTCAGTCACTCACTCTTCATCCTCTCCTCCATTCTTTCGGTCATGCTTCGTCTCTCTCTCTCTCTCTCTCTCTCTCTCCATCTCATCGGTCTCGTCTCTTCCATCATCTCCTCTCTCTCTCTCCCTCTAACTCATGAATTAAAAGTGACTTATGTTTCTAACTTTATTTCCTCCATATGATTTTTTTTTTCATCCTCTCTCCTCTCTCGTCTCATCTCTCTCTCTCTCTCTCTCTCTCTTCCGTCTCATCGTCTCTCTCCCTTTCGAACTTCTCCTCAATCTCAGTATATTCTCTCGGTCCCAATCGCTCTCCTAGCTCTCTCTCTCTCATCTCTCTCTCTCTCTAGTACGTCTTTGCTGATATTTATATGTTTACTGGCTATGCGTGGAGAGAGAGAAGGAGAGAGAGAAGAGCGAGAGAGAGAGAGAGAGAGAGAGAGAGAGAGAGAGAGAGAGAGTGAGAGAAGAGAGAGAGCGAGGAAAGATGGAGAGAGACACAGAGAGAGAGAGAGAGAGATAGAGAGAGAGAGAGAGAGGAGAGAGGTGCCTTTCACTAATGCATCTTATAATAGATTGAATACCTGACATTCCTCCTTGAAATTATAAGATACACGAAGAATGATTATTATTTAAGTGACTTGAAATAATGAAAAAAAATCTCAATTCTCTTACAAAAAAAAGAACTATTATTATCTCTCTCTCTCTCTCTCTCTCTCTCAAGTCACCCCGCGTCAATTCAGTTTCTTCTCTCTCCTCTCTCTCTCTCAGATGGTCTTTCTCTCAATCTCTCTCTCTCGTCTCTTCTACTCTCGTCATCGTCTAAGTCTCGCTCTCGTCTCTCTCTCTCATCGCCGTCTTCCTCTCTTGTGTGGTAACTTATTTTTACCATCTAACTTTTTTTTTGATATATTTTTTATTGTCGCAACTTTTTCCATTCACACTTTTTTTAGTGAGGGGTGTGTTCGGGGTGACAATACGACAACAATATGATATATTTTACGTTCAATCTCGGTTATTTTTAGCGCTGAGGTATTATTTTATTTTTATTTTCTTAATTTGTGCAGACTTTTTCCCTTCTGTTTGAGTGGCTGACATTAAGAGAAGAAAAACTAATTAAGTGGTTTGATAGTTAATGGATCTCGTAGTGTGTGTGTGTGTGTGTGTGGGTGTGGGTGTAGTGGGTATGGGTGTGGTGTTGTGTGTGTGGGTGTGGGTGTTGGGGTGGGTGTGTGTGTGTGTTGTGTGTGTTTGTTGTGTGTGTGGGTGTGTGTGTGGGGGTGGTGGGTGTGTGTGTGTGGGTGTATCTGTGTGGTGTGGGTTGTGTGGGTGTGTGGGTGTGTTGTTGTGAGGTGTGGTGTGTGGTGTGGGTGTGGGTGTGGGTGGGGTGTGTGAGCGCTGTGGTGTGTGGTGGGTGTAGGTGTGGTGTGGTGTTTGTGGGGTGTGTATTGTGTTTGGGTGTGTGTGGGTGTGTGTGTGTGTGGGGTGTGTGTGTGTGTGGGTGTGGATGATTTCATTTGGTGCAGATTTACTGGACGTAGAGAAGAGAGAGAGCAGAGAAGTGAGAGAGGAGAGAGAGAATAGGAGAGAGGGAGAGTCTATATGTTACAATGACGTCAACTTCTCTCGCTTAGGTAACTTCCGAGATACATGATACTCTGTTTTGTGAAGCTCTCTCGCTCTCTCTCTTCTCTCTCCTCGTGCCTTGCTCTCTCAGTCATCTCTCGCTGTCGCCATCTCGGACAGAGGGGTCCTATTCTTGTGTATGCTCTTTCTCGGGGTTATCGTCCTCTCTCTCTCTCTACACTCTCTCCTCTCTCCAGGGTCAGATTCAAGTTCAAGTGATTATTAGCCATATTCATGTTACAGTAGCTTCTATCATATATACATGGTATAAATAAACATAGGCTGGTGCCCGTAAACTGAAACATTTTTGACACAGGCCTCTCTCTCATCGTCTCTCTCTCTTCTACTCTTTCTCTCTCTCGATCTCTCTCATCTCTCTCGTCATCTCCATCTCTCTCTCTCCTCTCTAAACACCGCAAAACCTTACTCATCTTCCCATTGTTTACTCTTAATACATAGCATGATAAGTTATATCCTCTTTACTCTTTTGAATTAATTTTCGCTTTATCTATTTGAACACATACACAACTACTACTATTGCTCACAGGGAGCAACGTGGTGTTCACAAATAGCGTGGTGAAGGTGATGGGCATGGGCCTCAGTAGACAGGTAGTGTATAGTTGCGTGTAAGTCATATAGGGGAGCTTTACAAAGTGGAGCTCATACTAGTGTGTTATGGATGTGGATGAAAAGGTGGATGTAAGTAGGGTGTGTTAGTCACAGTCAACTACCACGTGGTAGGTCCCCAGCCGTCTTATAGCTTTCCTTATGTCTACATGATTCTATATTTACTACTACTCACTAGCTACTACTACTACTACTCTACTACTATTACTAACTACTACTCCTACTACACTACCTACTACTACTTACTACTATCTCACTACTACTACTACTACTCTACTACGTGACTACTACTACTATTACTACTACTACCTTAAAACCTACCCTTTAAAATTTACTACTATACATAAAAATACTATTAACACGTATCAATTGTTTACATCATAACGTCACCCTTTGTTTTGTTTACATCATGACGTCTTTCCAGCACTGAAGGCCGATGGGAAATATTTGCTGAACGGCGATTGGCTGTCGCGCTGGCCGGCGAAGGTGGAGGCCGCGGGTTCGACCTTCACTTACTCAAATGGGTGAGGATTGAGAGACGTGAGGACCCTGACGCCTTGGACCCCACACCCGCGAGGGCCCTGCACGCTTATGGTGAAGGGACGAAAAGGAAGAATGGGATGGGAGGGAATGAGGGAAGGGGGAAGGAAGGATGGGTACTGTAAGGAAGGAGGGAAGGAAGGAGGGTGTGCTGGGTGGGAAGGAAGTAAGGAGGGAAGATGAGTATGGTCGTAATTGCGGGAGGGAATAAGGAGGGAAGGGAGGTGGTGAAAAGAAGATGGTAGTGTAACGGAAGGAGGGAAGGAAAGGAGGGAGGAGTGGGGAATAGAAGGATGTAGTAAGGAAGGAGGGAGGTGAAAGGAAGGGAAGGGAAGGGAGGGAGTGGGGAAAGTACGAAGGATGGGAGTGAGAAATGAGGGAAGCTAAGGGCATGGGTGAAGGGAAGGAAGAAGGCAAGGATGGTGGTAGTAAGGAAGTAGGGGTAAGAAGGAAGGGAAGTAAGGAGGTAAGGAGGGAAGGAACTGGATGTTAGTTAAGGAAGGCGGGAAGGAAGGGACGGAGTGGGGCAAGGAAGGATGTAGTAAAGGAAGGGGGAAAGGAAGGAATGATATGGACAAGGAGGAGAAGGATAGTTAGAAATGGAAAGATGGGATAGAGAAAGGATAAGTAAAAAAAGTGCAGATCGGAGGTGGGGAAGGTAGACAAGCAAGGAACAGGTAGGAAGGAAGGGAAGTGAAGAAGTGTGTGGGAAGGAAGGAAGAGTAGTAAAAAGAAGGGAGGAAGGAAGGTACTAGAGGATGACAGAGGAAAGATGGAAGTTTTTAGATTGTAATTTGAGAGGAAGGAAGAAGGAGGAGGGAAGGGAGGTGTTAAGGAAAAGGAAGAAGTATGTTTCTGGTTACCTAGTTTAGTAGAAGAGATAGGGAAGGAAGGAAGGAAGGAAGGGATAGGAAGTGAAAGACAGGGGGTACAGAGAAGGAAATGTGGTAAGGAGGAGAATATAGTAAGACTTAGTTTATTGAAGGAAGGAATAAGAGAGTGAAGAGCGGAGTATATAACTGGAGGAGGAGGATGCAGGAGGATAGAAGGAGATATTAAGTAAGTGTGATATAGAGGAGAGGTAGGAAAGGGAATTACCATGTGTTTATCGGAGGAGAGAGAGCAGAGAGAGAGAGAGAGAGCGAGAGAGAAGGGAGAGAGAGAGAGAGAGAGAGAATAGAAGAGATGAAGAGAGCGGGAAAGGAAGGATGGGTGACATAACAATAGTAACGGATAATACAGCATAGAGATAAACCCCTCGACTAATATCCTCGTCTCATCTCTCTCTCTCTCATCTCTCTTCGTCCTCTTCGGTCTCCGTCTCTCTCTCATCTCAACTGCTCGTCTCTCTCTCTCTCATCTCCTCTCGCAGTCGATCTCGTGGGCAATGATCTGAGCGTCTCATCTCATCGAGTCTCTTTCTATAACATTTTTTCTAACACACTATTTTTTCTTTCTCATTTTTTTTCTTTCTCCGGTCGGGTCTTCTGTCGTGTCTTTCTCAGTTCTCTCTCTCTCTCTCAATCTCTGCTCTGCCCATCTTCCTCTCCTCATCTCCTCTCTGTCCTCCTCCTCTCAGTCCTTCGATCTCTCGTCTCTCGTCCTCACTCTCCTCCTCCTCAATCTGTCTCGTCGTCTCTCTCTCTCTCGTTCTAATCATTTTCCCTACCACTATTTCTTTTTCTCCTATTTTTTTTTCTCTTCTCTCTGTCTCTCTTCCAGTCTCAATCTCCGTCTCTACTTGCTCTCGCTCTCTCCGTCATCATCTCCTCGTCTCACTCTCTCTCTTCTTTCTCGTCTCTCTCTCCTCTCTCAATCTCCCAAGTCGTTTTTTTCTCTAACACTCTTGCTTCGGCCGCTATCTTTTTCTCTCGTGCTCGATCGTCTCTCTGCTCTCTCTCTCTCTCTCTCTCTCTCTCGCACTCGGGTCATCTCCTACTCTCTCGTCTCCTCTCTCTCTCTCTCTCTCTCTCTCTCCTCTCTCCTCTGCTCTCTCTCTCATTCTCTCTCTCTCTCTCCATCTCTTTCTCTCCTCAATCTCGATTCTCGTCTCTCTTTTCCTCTCTCTCTTCTCTACTAACAAACTCTCATATTTGTGCTCCCCCAATGACCAACCTCTGTCCAACGCTTTTTTTTTTTCTCTCAGTCTCATCTGTCCACTCGTGCGTCTCTCCTCGTCTCCTCTCTCATCTTCTCTCTGGGCATCTCTCGGCTACTCTCATCTCACTCTCTCATCGCGAATCTCTCTCTCATCCTCTCTCTCTCTCTCTCTTCTCTCTCTCTCTCTTCTCTCGTCTCTCTCTCTCAAACCAACCTCGTCTATTCAAGGTACTACTTACCGACACAATCCAGGCATATATTTCGAATACTGGATACCTAACCAACCTACCACCACAACCACAACCACCACACCACCACAGAGACCGCAGCCCATTTACGCGTCGACACAGCCACCAAGAAGCAGCACACACCAGACCCACCACAACAGAGCTACCGACCACGCGGAGAACCTACGCTTAATGCTGCACAAGAGATGTGAAATCATATGAACGGGACATTAGGGCATCGGCTAAAGGCTCAGTAGTGTTTCGACTGGAGAGTGAGGAGAGGAGGAGGTGGAGGTAGAGAGACCTAGAGTAGGGACCCTATGTATAATGGTCCCGTCTAGGCACGAGAAAATAGTAGTTCGCTTTAAAGTCCCAAAGAAAGACTATAGGAAGATAGGAAGAGGAAAGGAAGAGAAGGAAGAGGAAGGAATTCAGATAAAATTACATCACGTTCAGAGGAAGAAGAAGAAGGAGAGGAGAAGAAGATGAAATAGAAGCAGTAAGAAGAAGAAGTAAGAAGAGGTAGGAAACTCACTACGACAACTGGAAGACAAGTGGAGGAAGAAGAAGGAGTGTGAGGTCGTGGAAGACAGGTGCTCTAGGAGGAAGAAGTATGTCCGCCTTGTACCACGGTCCAAGAGAAAATCCAAAGACAAGTATTTGTGTTACATCAAAAACAGACGACATTTATATCCTAAGTAAAAAAAAAAAAAGAGACTGCAGTGAGAGAGAAAGACGGCGAGAGGTCTAGAGAAGGGGGGAAAGAGAGAGAGTAGACAGAGCAGAGGTACGAGAGACAGTAACTAGAGCAGAGACGGAGCAGAGCGAAGTTTCTTTACTCATCGTTATTATCTCGTATTTTTTGATTCTCTGACTCTCTCGTCTCTCTCTCTCATATCATCACACTCTCTATCTCTCTCTTCTCAATGCATTCTCTCTCGTAATCTCTGTCTCTCTCTCTCTCTCGTCTACTCTCTCTCTCTCTCTACTCTCTTTCTCTCTCTCTCTCTCTCTCAGTTCTCTCAGAAAGATGGTCCCGAGAGAAATCATACGCTGGTGCTCGCGCCGCAGACGAAGTAGGATCAGGCGTCATATAGACAAGGATTTACCGATGGGAATCAGTAGCATTCGTTGTTTTGGTCTACACTTTGTCATACAACTGACACTTCTCCCTCGGTCTCACCGCCTCTTGTTTCATATGCCCTTTGCAAATTCCCTCTGTATATGCCTTTATAAATTGCCTTGTTTACATCTGTGCAGTACCTCACCTAGGAGTACGTCTAGCCCATTGACCTATGCATGTATTATCTTTATCATTCAATTATTTGTAACGGGGGTAAATAGGCTGACAAAGGCTCAAAAACTGATTTTAGAAGCAAGTATCAGAAAACTAAGACCAGATTCGGGATCAGCATCAGCATCAGCCACTGTGAACCGAGCTTCATCAAAATCCGGTGAAATATTATTTTGTCGAAATTTCCAAGGCTTCAAATAAAAAATAAATAAAAAAAATTCATTAATATCTCAGGAGCCTTAACAGAATGGCGAACACGGTATAGAACATAAAAGATGCAGCTAATTTGACAGCCGTCCCTGTGGTATTCGCGGCATTAAGGAAGCTACAAAAGGTACCGTAGAACCTAACGTGTATACTTCTTCCTGTTATACTTAACACTACTACTCCACCTTTCATCCCCCCATCATGAAATTATCCGCCTCCTATTTAAGACCCCAATAGATCTCCGGGGCGGCATTGTGACCACCTGACGACTGAGTCCATTCCAATCATTCACCACCCTATTTGTGAACCAGTTTCTCCCTATTTCCTATTTAAATCTACGCTATTTCCTTTTTAAATCTACGCTAACTTGATATATCTTGTAATATGTCTGCCCTTTATAATATCCCTTCTGTCTATGCATGCCCAGTGTCCCGCGTGCAAAGTGTTCCGGCGATTGACGCTATAGCGGGACAGACGCGTTACGTAGTGCTCGTGGTTTCAAATCCGTACCACTTCCTACAACAACGAGACGGTGCCCTCATTACCAAGGAGTACCTCTGGGCCCCTGACGCCTGTGGGTGCCCTCAGCTACGCAGGGGCACTACCTACCTTGTCATGGGCCTCTCCGATACTTCTAAAGGGCGTGAGGTCCGTTTAGTGCTTGGCAGGGATAGTTATGTAAAGAGATTTCACCCGAGGCATCTTAAGAGAATTTTGAGAGTGCGTCAAAATGAGATGAGATTTTGCCGCCCTTGGAGACGAGATTTGAGCCACCACGCCCACATACACGCCCACACAGACGCCCGTGGGTCTGATGCACCGTCGTCTTCGTCAGTAGTGGGTGTTGGTGGTAGCGGTGGTAGTGGTGGTGAAAATAGCGTATTGGTGAAAAGTTAGCGAGATTTTGATGGTTTTTTGTGTGTCAGATTTTTTTTTTAACTCAATGGATGTAATTAATAGTTAGTGAGTGGTTGCTCTGTCTCTCTCTCTCTCTCTCTCTCCTCATCTCAAATGCTCAGGCGTCTCTCACGCTCTCTCTCTCTCTCTGCAATCTCTCTTCTTCCTCCTCTCTCTCTCCTCTCGTTACTCTCCTTCTTCCTACCTTATCGTTCTTCCAATTTTTCTCTTGCTCACTTCCGCTTCTCTCTCTCTCTCTCTCTCTCTCTCTCTCGGTCGTCATCGTCTCTCCTCCTCCTCTTCTATCTCTCATCTCCGCTCTCCATCTCTCTTCTCTCGCACGTCTCTCTCTCTCTCAATCTCTCCAACTCTTCTCTCTACTCTCTCTCGTTCATCTCTCTCTCTCTCTCTCTCTCTCTCTGACCTAACGACGAATATGAGGAAAGAAAAAACTGAGACACGATAAAAATGTGTAGGATAGGAAAAATACGGCTGAAAAAATGTGCAAATTCCAATTAGTGTGAACGTTGGCCCGTGAACGACTTGATGGCATTAAAGGAACGACGCGGCGGCCTTGAACGAACGACCTGGGCGATAATTAAAGGTAATAGAACGGCAGAACGACATTTATAAGGTAATGAAGGGATATTTATTGCTAAAATATGATGAAAAAACGACAGAATTATATAAAAACGAAAAAATGTATTATAATTAGAAATAAAACGACGTTTGTAACACGTCATGAAGGAAATTTAACGCCAAAAAAGATGAAAGAACGACAGAAAATAAAAATAAATGACTATAGTGAGAAAAAAAACGACACTTATAACAAGTAATAAACGAAATTTAACGCCAAAAAGTGACTGTAAAACGACATATTAATCAAAATAAACGTGTATATGATAAAAAAAAAAAAAGACTAATATATGAAAAAAACGACATTTATAATTTAATGAACAAAAAAAGACGAAAAACGACACATTTATAAAAGAAAACTGTGAATTCTAAAAAAAATAGATGGTAATAATAAGAAAAAACGACATTTATAACACCTAGTGAACGATATAGAAAGCCAAAAAGAGACGAAAAAACGACATATCTATTGGAAAAAAAACGAGCGAATGATAAAAAAAAATAGACAATGATGAGAAAAAAAATGAAGAACACGACAAAATTAATAAAAAGACGCGATAACATATAATACAACCAAACACAAGATCCTCAAATAATAATAGTTACGCAGTGTGTTGTGTGTTTAGCAATGTATACATTGCTACGTAAAAAAAAAGGACCGTTAAAAACGCACAGCGGCACAGCGGCAGCTACATATCTACATACACAAAGTAAGATAAAACACACACACACACACACACACACACACACACACACACACACACAACACACACACACACACACACACACACACACACACACACACATGTAGATATAGGCGATGTAAATTTAATGTTTTTTTCTGTAAATAGATTTTTTGTTCGTCAATATAAATGTAATTGTAAATACTTCTCGTCACTGTGATATTGTAAATAGTTATACTAAGACTAGATAGAGTATACTAGACCCTAGATAACACATACATACATACGGGGTGCAGTCAGTTCGTACACAAGTCGTTTCGTACACCAGTAGATTCGTACGCCAAAAATTTGTTTCGTACACCAGTAGATTCGTACGCCAAAAAGTTGTTTCGTAGTCTATATGAAACCCTAGTCGTTTCGTACACTCAGGTCAGAGTTGAACTTGACTACTAGAGTTACGAATCGACACCAGGTATGTACGAAAAAACTCAAAATCAGTGTACGAAACAACTAACAAAACCTGGGTACGAAACAACTTGTGTACGAAACTCCCTGTAACCGTACATACATACAGCGAGGGATTCGAACGCAGGGACACAGCACGCCAAGTCGAGTTTGTAACTACTTAGCCACCCTATGTAAACAACACGTACATACATACATACATACATGCAGCGAGGTATTGGAGTGACAGGGGATCGAACACAGGGACACAGCACGCGAAGTCGAGTCTGTAACCACTTAGCCACCAACAGGCAGTTAATTAGGTCCTATAAATACTAAGGAAAGTATTGTGAGAGGAAGGAATTAAAATTACTATAAGTATCGTTAATTTATTGTCAAGAATACTGTGTGCTTTGATTTTCCCTTATTATACCTGGATGCTTTTTAGATAATTAATACGTACTACCGTAGATAACACTAAAGTCGCCAGGACAACGTTTTTTTTTTTTTTACAGACGTGTGGTGGCGTTAATACTTACATTTCTACATCCATGATTTCAGGACAGTTAGAAGGGGCTATCTGGAGAGTCTGTGTCATTTTGTGTCTTTATCTGTGACATAGTATGGCTATAAATGAACAAATTACCTAAATATCACCCGAGTGGCGACCAACAATAAGGTCGCCAGCTAGTGTTTATGTTCTTCCTTATGTAAATCCTTTGTTGATAATTAATACGTACTAATACCGAGGTTATTAGCGATATAAATTGCTACCTACCATGTGAAATGTAATAATATAGCAATGAGTGGGGATCGAACGCGGGGTCACAGCTCTCAAATCAATGCCTCAACCACTTAGCCATACATAAATTCCTAGGGAAGTAATAATAGCTTTATATAAATTGCTACCATTTGATTTTAACTCAATTAGCAGTGAGTGAGGCTCGAACTCGGGGTCACAGTGCTCTAATCAATGTCTTTACCACTTAGCATTATATTATCATTGAAGATTAGAAGAAAAAAAGTTATATATAAGGTGGATATATACATTTATTAAGGGAAGTATTGTTACTTAACCGATTTTTTCTGCAGTTATCCCAGGAATTTCGTATATAAACACATACCAACAGTACTTAGAATTGAGTATATTCAATTAATAAATAGTATTACTTATATCAATGGTAATTATAATGGTTAAAAGCATCAATAAATCAATTAGAAGCATAAAATATCAATAATAAAAAGATATCGGTTAAGGGGTAGTATCTAATGGTAACTCATATCTCCATTATCTCTTACCCAATTAAGCTGAAATTTTTACACATAACATAAATTAAAATGACCATTAATTTGTTTAATGGTACCGTTCCTCAAAAAATGTCTGGTTACCGAATTAAAAGCCATTTTGTAACTTTTTCACCGTATATTTAGATCAGTAGGCCGAGATTAAGAAAATGGTTAAGTTATCCCTTTAGTTTCAAGGTCACGCCGTGCTTTCTGATTGTGCGTGCGTGAAAGCTCTTGTTATTTAAGGCATTTTAGCAGTGATAGGAGTGATCTATGTAGCTGGGAAGAACATAGGAACTACATGAAGTCCTACAGGATACTTAGACACCTACGGGAAGGAGCTACACGAAGGAAAAGTACACAAAAACATGGAAAAACTGACGCGGTATCAACTAATCTCCCTGACAACGCCGATGATGCCTGGCAAAAAGTTAACTTATTTAAGACATTTTAGCAGTGATAGGAGCAATCTATGTAGCTGGGAGGAACATAGGAACTACATGAAGTCCTACAGGATACTTAGACACCTACAGAAAGGAACTACACGAAGGAAAAGTACAAAAAAACATGGAAAAACTGACGAGGTATCAACTCATCCCCTTGACAGAACGCCGATGTTGCCTGGTAAGATTGTAAACAACTTTTTATTATTTCTATTTACTCATCATTTACTCATTATTTAGGACGTGTTGATGTGGTAATGAGTAACCTATGAATAACTTACTCATGCGTGTTGCCTTGGGTACTCATTAGGGTGAGTAGGGAGGAGGGGTGAGGAGCTAGGAGTGAGTAATGAGTGGTGGTGGTGGTGATTGCCTACTTAGTTGAAGAAATGATATATTTTTTTTTTTCCCCTCTCCTCTTCCTCTCTCTCTCTCTTCTCTCTTCCTCTCCTCTCTTCTCTCTCTCTCTCTCTCTCTCTCTCTCTCTCTCTCCTTATTTAAACAGTTGTTCTCTCTTGTTTTATTTAAATAGATATTTTCTTTTTATAAACAGCTATTCTCTTTTATTTAAGCAGTTATTCTCTCTCTCTCTCTCTCTCTCTCTCTCTCTCTTCCTCCTCTCTCTCTCTCTCTTTTCTCCTCTCCTCTCTCTCCTCCCCCTCTCTCTCTCTCTTCATTACGTTTTTAAAATGACTTATATGAATAAATAAAAAAAATTTTCTCCTCTCTCTCTCTCCTCCTCTTCTCTCTCCCCTCTCTTCTTCTCTCTCCTCTCTCTCTCTCCTCTCTTTCTCTCTCTCTCTCTCTCTCTCTCTCTCTCTCTCTCTTTTCCCCTCTCTCATATTACGTTTTTAGAATGACTTAGTATAAAAAAAAGAAAATTTTTAAAACAAAAAAAAAAGTTTTTTATTTTTTTAAAGGTACGAAATTTAAAAAAAAAAAAGAGAGAAAGGAGAGGGGAGAGGGGAGAGAGAGAGGAGAGAGAGAAAAGATTTTTTTTTTTTCCCGTAGAAAAAAAACGAAGGAATTTTAAATTTCGTTTTTTTCTTTTTTCTTATTTCATAACATTAAATTTTTTTCTCGTTTTTTTCTTTTTCTTTTTATTTTTTTTTATAATTTTTTATTTTTTTTTTAAAAATTAAATTTTTTTATTTTATTTTTTATTATTATTATTTTATTATTTATTTTATTATTATATTTTTATTTTTATATATTATATTATTTAAATTATTTAAAATTTTTTCCCCTTTTTTTACTCCCTAATATTTACACTAAAATAATTACTACTTCTTTTCTCACTACTACTACTTTACTACACTACAAACTATATTTAACTACTACTCCCAAACCCCACCCCCCCAAAACCCCCAACA
>JACEEZ010026019.1:40000-50000 GCA_016584305.1 Chionoecetes opilio
TCTCCATATCTTCATTTATCTTTTATCCTTAGTGGTTAGTGTTGGGGGAAGCCACCACCCCGGGAGGCGGGTCACAAACTCCGGCTAACACCCGGTACCCATTCGCTGCTGGGTGGACAGGGGCTCGGGTTTTAAGGAGACCGCCCATTTATCTCCGCTCCGCCCGTGGATCGAACCCGGGACTTCTCGGTTGTGAACCGAGCGTGCACTACACTACGGAGTACTCCGTACGGAGTACTGTGTGTGTGTGTGTGTGATATTACTCTGTGGTTTATAGTAGAAGTATTAGTATTAGTATTATTATTAGTAGTAGTAGTAGTAGTAGTAGTAGTAGTGTGTGTGTGTGTGTGATTATGTGTGTGTGTCTGTGTGTGTGTGTGTGTGTGTGTATGTGTGTGTGTGTGTGTGTGTGTGTGTGTGTGTGTGTGTTCATCTACCGTAGATAACACCATAGTCGCCACCTGCAGTAATGTCGCCAGCCGCCATATATTACGAATTATAGCATCACTACTGATTTGCATGTGCCACTGATTCTGAAGATGATACACAGTAGTTTATATCATGACTGTATAATCTACTGTTTCAGCGTTGTTTTATGCTTTGTATCTGCAAGTATAGACGGTTGCAAATTTCGCTACTCGTATTTTTGGGGGCGACGACGACGGCGGGAGGACACTCAGAACATAAACACTAGCTGGCGATCTTAGTGTTAGTCGCCACTCGGGGGATATTTTTGTAATTTATTTATAGCCCTAATATGACACAGATGAAGACACAAAATGACACAGACTCTCCAGATAGCCCCTTCTAACTGTCCTCAAATCATGGATGTAGAAATGCAAGTATTAACGCCACCACACGTCTGTAAAAAAAAAAAAAAAGTTGACCTGTTGTCCTGGCGACTTTAGTGTTATCTACGGTAGTTGTATTCATCAAGTTGTATTGTACAGGGCCTGAGCTACACTCGTATGGCCCCGTCTCCATAGCTACGTTCTCTCTCTCTCTCTCTCTCTCTCTCTCTCTCTCTCTCTCTCTCTCTCTCTCTCTCTCTCTCTCTCTCTCTCTCTCTCTCTCTCTCTCTCTCTCTCTCTCTCTCTCTCTCTCTCTCTCTCGGGGCTCGATCCATTTAGATAAGAGTGAACAAATATCGTATTTTTTTCCTATTTTATCATAATTAATGTTCCTCTGGGGAAGAGAGAGAGAGGGAGAGAGAGAGAAAAGGGAGGGAGAGGGGGAGAGAGAGGGGAAGAGAGACGAGGAGGGGGAGGAGGGGAAGGGAGAGGATGGAGAAGGGAGAGAGAGAGGAGAGAGAGGAAATGGCTGATTACTCTTACATCCTTTCAAATAAAGATAAAATAAAGCTATCTTATTTCTCTAATGTTTGAAAAGTATCTCCTTACCTTCCCTTCTTCCTTCCTTCCTTCCTTCCTTCCTTTCTTCCTTCCTTCCTTCCTTCCTTCCTTTCCCTTCCCTTTCCCTTTCCTTCTTTCTTCCTTCCTCCTTTTTCCTTTCTTCCTTCTTTCCCTTTCCTTTCCTTTTTCCCTTTTACCTTCCCTCTTCATATCTTCCTTCCTTTCTTCCTTCCTTCTTCCTTTCTTCCTTCTTTTTAGATTTCAAGTCTTTCTGTCTGTCTGTCTGTCTGTCTTTCTGTCTGTCTGTTTGTCTGTCTGTCTGTGTGTATGACTGTCTATCTATCTATCTATATGTCTATCAGTATATCTGTCTGTCTGTCTGTATGTATGTATGTATGTATGTATGGTATGTATGTATGTATGTATGTATGTATGTATGTATGTATGTATGTTCCAGAGAGGAGGAGGAGGAGGAGGAGGAGAGGAGTTAATGAAAGAGGAAGAATAAATTTAAAGGGGAGAGAGAGAGGGGGAGAGAGAGGAGAGAGAGAGAGAGATGAGGAGAAGAGAGGGGAAAAGAGGAGAGAGAAAGGGTTTAAGAGAGGGGAGTTAGAGAGAGAGGAGAGAGAACTAATGGATTTTTCCTCTTTGTGGGGAGGAAAAAAAGAGAAGAGAAGTGAGGGAGAGAGGAGGAAAGAGAGAGAGAAAAGAGGGGGAAAAGTAGAAACTGTTTTCCTATTTATTGGGAGGAAAAAAAAGCGAGGCACCCGGACGAAAAAGGGGGGGGGCTGGTGCGAAGTGAAAAGAGAAGTATTAAGGTAAAAGAGAAGAGGGAAAGGAGCAGGGAAGGGAAACCATGTTTTTTCCCTTTTTAGTTTCCAAAAAAAGGTTTCTTCCCTTCCCTGCCTTCTTCACTCCATACTCACACCCTTTTTCTTCTCTCTCCCGCCCCAACCCCTTTTCCTCTCTATCTCTCTCTCTCTCTCTTCTCTCTCTCTCTCTCTCTCTCCTCTCCCCCCCTCTCTCTCACAAGTGTATAAAACTTTAAATTCCCTTCCATTAAACACCACAGAGAGAGAGAGAGAGAGAGAGAGAGAGAGAGAGGAGAGAGAGAAGAGGGGGAGGGGGGAAGAAGAGAGGGGAGAGAGAGAATCATCAGGGTTTTTAGTTTAGGGCTTCCTGAGTGGCTTCCCCTCTCTCTCCTCTCCTCTCCTCCTCTCTCATTCTGGTGTGGACACGTGAGGGGCATGAGGATATAGGGAAGATATCTCATCTTCTGTTGTTAGGAGGGGGGAGGAGGAGGAGGAGGAGGGGGAGGAAAGGGGGAGGAGGAGGGAAAAATGGTTTAGAAGAGGGAAAAGGAGGAGGAGGAGGAAGAGGAGGGGAAAAAATTTTTAGGAGAGGAGGAAGAGGAGGAGGAGCAGGAGTAGCAGGAGCAGTAGGAGGAGGAGGAGGAGAGGAGGAGAAGGAGGAAGAGGAGGAGGAGGAGGAGGAGGAGGAGGAGGAGGAGGGGGAAAATGGTTTAGAGGAGGAGGAGAAAGGAGACTAAAGAGGGGAGTTATTTTAATGGATGAGAGAGAGAGAGAGAGAGAGAGAGAGAGAGAGAGAGAGAGAGTGAGAGTGAGAGAGTTCGGGAGGTCGGGCATCAGCATCTCCTCCTCCTCTTTTTCCCCTCCCCCTTCCCCCTCCTCCTCCTCCTCTCCTCTCCCCCTTTCCTCCCCCTTTCTCCTCCTCCTCCTCCTCCTCCGCCTCCTCCTCCTCCTCCTCCTCCCCTATATCATTATTATTATCATTATTGTTTTTATCACAATTAATATCATGAGGGCTATGAATAGTATCGTTAGTATAAATCCTTGCCTACACAAAATCTTGGCCTAAATGACCCTGTACTCTACGTTCAAATATGTCCTGTATAGTGATGGCTATTCCCAAGGGTGTAAATAGGGTGAAATAGGGCCCGGTGTTGCAATAAAATAGGAAAACGCCTCGAAATAAGTAGCCTCTTACCTTACACCCCATACTACTACTATACTACTACTACTATTATACTACTACTATACTACTACTGACTACCACACTACAATACTATTACTACTATACTACTATATCTACTACTATACTACTACCTCTACTACTACTACTATACTACTACTATTTACTTTTTTTGGCTACTACTATACTAACTACCTTTTAAACTACTACTACTACTACTACAAATACTATTTATACTACTACTATAAGACTACACTATTTACTATTACTACTACTGCTTACTGTTTACTGCTACTATCTATACTACTACTACTACTACTACTACTACTACTACTACTACTTCTTTTGCTGTACTATATACTACTCCCTTCCCTACTACTACTACTAATACTCTACTACTACGATATTTACTACTACTACTAATACTACTATAATACTATTACTATACAAATATTTACTACTACTACTAATATACTACTACAAAACTACTACTACTACTACTTCTTTCCCTGTAACTACAAATTTACTACCTCTACTATATATACTACTACTACTATATTACTATACTACTACTACTACTTTACTACTAACTACTATACTATTACAAATACTACTACTACTACTACTACTACTACCACTATACTACTACTACTGTCAACTCTTCCCTTGTTATGTCACCTGGGTACTAAAACCTTTCATTAGGTTGGTCTGTGGGAGTGAGGGGCGTCAAGCTGATGGTTTTATTGAGGAGACAGTGTTACACGTCAATCTCTTCTCTCCTGTCTCCTCCAGTACCTCCAGCAACCACAGTACCACACACGTCCTGGTTAATCACTTATAAAGGAGTATTTTGTGGTAAATAAGTAAGGAACGGCGGCGGTGTATGGTACTTATTTCACGGTTTACCTATTTTATGCGACACCGGCATTGCAGTAATCACATCACAAAACTGACGCCAGATACGTGCTCAGCGTGACACAAAGCCGCCAGGGACCAATTTTCATGAGAATCTGAGATGTGAAAATTTTCACCAAAATTCGCAGGGGTAAGCCTTGGATTTTTTGAGATTTTGACAAAAAATCATGTTTTTTTAGATAACTCAAAAACTATGAGGCGCAGGTATAAACTTTTTATGGCAAAGATAGAGGAGGCAAATACCTTTCTTTTGAGCTACCGGGAAATTGTTTTAGAATGTAAGTAATTGAGAAAATGACTTTTTTGTCTTTTTTCATAAAACATCAAATTTCTCAAAGAAGTATAGCAGATAATAGAACACGGATTACGGCACAGTATAGCCGTGGTCAAGCACAACAACTGGGTAGTTGCACCTCGCCTCCAGGACCAACAGTGGCGCAGTAAAATGACAAAAACGTGGCCGTCAACAAATCCGCTCAATTTTCACGCGGCCAAAAATTCGACGGAAAAAAAATTTCCACACACATACGTGAAACTTTCTAAGATTATAAGTTGATCTAAATAGAATAAATTACTAGAAATAAATCATCTTTTAATTCGCAAATAGAAATGTTGAAGAATTATTCCTGTGACGAAATTTGCTTGAGTATATGAGTCCTGGGCAAAGTATGCGTCTGGTTGGTCAGCGATGCTGGCCCCTGTTAAGCGTGGCCACCGAGAACTTATTTCCGGCGGGTTGAGTTCCATTATTGAAAATCCACGGTTTTTAAATTTTTTGGCGNCCCCCCCTTCCCCCCCAAGACCCAACCCCCTCCCCCCCCTCCACCCCCACCCCCCTCCAAGACGCCCCCCCCCCAAAGACGCCCCCCCCAAGCCCCCCGACCCCCCCCCAAACCCCCCCAAATCCAAGCCCCCCCGCGCCCCCCTCCAAGACGCCCCCCCTCCAAGACGCCCCCCTCCAAGGACGCCCCCCTCCAAGACGCCCCCCCCAAAGACGCCCCCCCTCCAAGACGCCCCCCCCCAAAGGACGCCCCCCCTCCAAGACCCCCCCCCCTCCAAGACGCCCCCCCCTCCAAGAGGGCCCCCCCTCCAAGACGCCCCCCTCCAAGCCCGCCCCCCCCAAGACGCCCCCCCTCCAAGACGCCCCCCTCCAGACGCCCCCCCTCAAGACGCCCCCCCTCCAAGACGCCCCCCTCCAAGACCCCCCCTCCAAACCCCCCCCCTCCAAGACGCCCCCCCTCCAAGACCCCCCCCCTCCAAGACGCCCCCCCCCAAAGGGACGCCCCCCCCCCAAAGGACGCCCCCCCTCCAAGACGCCCCCCCCTCCAAGACGCCCCCCCCCCCAAGACGCCCCCCCTCCAAGACGCCCCCCCTCCAAGACCCCCCCTCCCCCCCCTCCAAGACGCCCCCCTCCAAGACGCCCCCCCCTCCAAACGCCCCCCTCCAGACGCCCCCCCCTCCAAGACGCCCCCCTCCAAGACGCCCCCCCCCAAAACCCCCTCCAAGACCCCCCCCTCAACGAAGACGCCCCCCCTCCAAGACGCCCCCCCCCTCAAAGACGCCCCCTCCTCTACCCAACCCCCCATAGAATATAGGTAAGTGTATGAGAGAGAGAGAGAGAAAAGAGAGAGAGAGAGAGAAGAGAAAAGAGGAAGAGAGAGAGATCAAATTTACCTATTATGCTAAGTAAATAAGGAAATCCAAATTGTCTCCTATAAAAGATTCGAACTCATGTTTTTTTAGTGGTAGGTCGAGTGAATAACCACTACACCCCAGGCCCAAAATAATGAAATTGATTGGGTTTTTTTCTCTCCTCTCTCTCTCTCTCTCTCTCTCCTCTCTATCTCTCTCTCCTCTATCTCTCTCTCTGCTCTCCTTCCCCCTCTATTTTTTCTCTCTCTCTTTTCCTCTCTCCTCGCTCTCTCTCTCTCTCTCATCTCTCTCTCTCTTCCCCTTCTCGCTTCTCCTTCTCTCTCTCTCAGTCCACTCTTGTTCCTTCAATAAATATAACTCTCTTCTCTTCTCTCTCCTCTCTCTCTCTCTCTCTCTCTCTCTCTCTCTCTCTCCTCTCCTCTCTCCTCCCCCCTCTCGTCACCGATGGAGAATAAGCAAAAGTGTTGTGTGTGTTTGTGTGTGTGGTGTGGTTGTGTGTTGGGGTGTGTATCTATAATTCTGATTTCTTTAATCTCTCTCTCTCTCTCCTCTCCTCTCTCTCTCCTCTCTCTCCCCTCTCTCCTCTCTCTTCCTCTCCTCTCTCTCTCTCTCTCCTCTCTCCTCTCTCTCTATTACTCCTCTTCTAAAAACAACAAATATTATTATTTTAAAATTATCTTTGGCAAATTATCTCCTTCCCTTTTCCTCCTCCTCCTCCTCCTTCCTCCTCCTCCATCCCCTCTTTCCCTTTCCTCCCCTCCCTCTTTCCTCCTCCTCTTTCCTCTCTCCTCCTCCGTCCTCCTTTCCTTTCCCCTCCTCCTCCTCCTCCTTCTCCTCCCCCTCCTCCTCCTCCTCCTCCTCCTCCCCTCCTCTTCCCCTTTCTCCTTCTCCTTCTCCCCTCCCCCTCCTTCTCCTCCTCCTCCTCTTTTTCCCCAAGGACGTTCGTTTTGATCACCTCCTGTGTGTGTGTGTGGGGTTTTGGGGGGTGTGTTGTTGTGGTGTGTGTGTGTTTTGGGGTGGTGTGTGTGTGTGCGAAAAGAAAAAGAGCTAATTGTACCTTAAACACAAATTTCTCTCCTCTCTCTTCTCTCCTCTCTCCTCTCTCTCTCTCTTCTCCTCTCTCTCTTCTCTCTCTCTCTCTCTCTTCCCCCTCTCTCTCTCCTCTCTTCTCTCTCTCTCTCTCTCTCTCTCCGCATAAAAAATAATTAAATACCCCAAAATAATTCGATTTTTTGCAACAAAAAAAAAAAAACTTAAATATCTAGCCTACTTAATAAAAACATATTTCCTCACAATACACCTGACCTTAACCCCTTGAGGCCCAGAACGTAATTGCCATTGTAATTTGTGTACCATTAGACGCTTTTTTAGTGATCAAGCAATGTTTTAAGCTATGACCTGTTTTTTACCTGTCCCCACTACTGTGGTAAATTCAGTGACTTTTCCTTATTTTATGGCTGACAACAGACCATTTTATATAGCCAAGGAAAGATCTGGGCGTGAAGGGGTTAATACCACTAAAATATACATAAATATAGCTCCAGATCTTTCCTTGGCTATGTAAAATGGTCTGTTGTCAGCCATAAAATAAGGAAAAGTCACTGAATATACCACAGTAGTTAGTGAACAAGGATACTAAACAGGTCATAGCTATAAAACATTGCTTATAGTCACTGAATATACCACAGTAGTTAGTGAACAAGGATACTAAACAGGTCATAGCTATAAAACATTGCTTATAGTCACTGAATATACCACAGTAGTTAGTGGACAAGGATACTAAACAGGTCATAGCTATAAAAACATTGCTTATAGTCACTGAATATACCAAATTAGTTAGTGGACAAGGATACTAAACAGGTCATAGCTATAAAAACATTGCTTATAGTCACTGAATATACCAAATTAGTTAGTGGACAAGGATACTAAACAGGTCATAGCTATAAAACATTGCTTATACTCACTGAATATACCACAGTAGTTAGTGGACAAGGATACTAAACAGGTCATAGCTATAAAACATTGCTTATAGTCACTGAATATACCACAGTAGTTAGTGGACAAGGATACTAAACAGGTCATAGCTATAAAACATTGCTTATAGTCACTGAATATACCACAGTAGTTAGTGAACAAGGATACTAAACAGGTCATAGCTATAAAACATTGCTTATAGTCACTGAATATACCACAGTAGTTAGTGAACAAGAATACTAAACAGGTCATAGCTATAAAACATTGCTTATAGTCACTGAATATACCACAGTAGTTAGTGAACAAGAATACTAAACAGGTCATAGTTATAAAACATTGCTTATAGTCACTGAATATACCACAGTAGTTAGTGAACAAGAATACTAAACAGGTCATAGCTAATAAAAACAATTGCTTATAGTCACTGAATATACCACAGTAGTTTAGTGAAACAAGGATACTAAACAGGTCATAGCTATAAAACATTGCTTATAGTCACTGAATATACCACAGTAGTTAGTGAACAAGGATACTAAACAGGTCATAGTTATAAAACATTGCTTATAGTCACTGAATATACCACAGTAGTTAGTGAACAAGGATACTAAACAGGTCATAGTTATAAAACATTGCTTACACTCACTACTAGAGTACCTGTATTATATAGAGTAGCGACAACTTGATTTGTGGGCGCCATCTTGGTGCCAAGGCCTCTTCGTTCACCCAAGACCCGGGGAAGTTCTCAAGGCATGACCTCGCAGTATATCATGTTATACATGTATAAAGGATAGACTGTTATCTTCGGAAATGCTTGTTTTATAAGATTATCACATAAAACATAGTTATATATCACTACAGGGTTATATATCACTACAGGGTTATATATCACTACAGGGTTATATATCACTACAGGGTTATATATCACTACAGGGTTATATATCACTACAGGGTTAAATATCACTACAGGGTTAAATATCACTACAGGGTTAAATATCACTACAGGGTTATATATCACTACAGGGTTATATATCACTACAGGGTTAAATATCACTACAGGGTTAAATATCACTATAGGGTTATATATCACTACAGGGTTATATATCACTACAGGGTTATATATCACTACAGGGTTATATATCACTACAGGGTTATATATCACTACAGGGTTATATATCACTACAGGGTTATATATCACTACAGGGTTATATATCACTACAGGGTTATATATCACTACAGGGTTATATATCACTACAGGGTTATATATCACTAAAATATACATAAGACAGGCCTCAAAATGCAAGATATAACCTCAATTAGTATAAAAACAATCGAAAATATCACAGAAAAAGGGATTTATTGAGTAACGCGTCAGAGAAAATGGGTCTGTTATTGTCTAGAGGTTTTAAGGGTAACTTGCCTTTAACGTATTTATGCTACAACGTATGTGTTATATAACGTAACTATTTCGTTATATTCCGTTATATTTTATCTAGTTTTTTGTAGAAGTAACGATTTTGACCTATGTTATAACGTAACTTCTTATTGTCATCGTATTTTTGCTATAACGTATTTTTTATATAGCGTAACTATCTCATTTTATAGAACGTAAATATTTGTATGTATTCCATTGTATTTTATCTACTATAGTTTTTTGTAGAAGTAACGATTTTGACCTCATTTCTAACGTAACTTCTTATAATTATATTGTCATCGTATTTTTGCTATAACGTATTTTTTATATAGCGTAATTATGTCATTGTTTTCCGATAATAATGATAATAATAATAATGATAATAATAATATGTGAGAAGAAGAAGTATTGGAAGCTAGTAGAGAAATATGCAGAGAGAGAGAGAGAGAGAGAGAGAGAGTCAGCCAGCCAGCCAGTCTTTCGCCACCCACCGTACAACACACACGCACGCACACACACACACACGCACACACCGGTCATATTACGTACACACACACGCACATACAAAATCGAGCACGTGTATTGTGTTTATATATAAAAAAAAACAGTGACCGCGAGGAAAAACAATGAAAAAGGCCAAAAAAGCCAAATTGAAAACCAAAATTCCCTTTGACGAACTTGTAAGTATAAAAAAAAGTTGTTA
>JACEEZ010026019.1:55000-62500 GCA_016584305.1 Chionoecetes opilio
CCCCCTGCTGCCACCAATGTAATGTTTATGTCTTATATCCCACTACTGCCACCAATGTTATGTTGTTAATGTGTGATATCCCCTGCTGCCACCAATGTAATGTTTATGTCTTATATCCCACTACTGCCACCAATGTTTTGTTGTTAATGTGTGATATCCCCCTGCTGCCACCAATGTAATGTTTATGTCTTATATCCCACTACTGCCACCAATGTTATGTTGTTAATGTGTGATATCCCCCTGCTGCCACCAATGTAATGTTTATGTCTTATATCCCACTACTGCCACCAATGTTATGTTGTTAATGTGTGATATCCCCCTGCTGCCACCAATGTAATGTTTATGTCTTATATCCCACTACTGCCACCAATGTTATGTTGTTAATGTGTGATATCCCTGCTGCCACCAATGTAATGTTTTATGTCTTATATCCCACTACTGCCACCAATGTTTTGTTGTTAATGTGTGATATCCCCCTGCTGCCACCAATGTAATGTTTATGTCTTATATCCCACTCCTGACACCAATGTTATGTTTATGTGTGATATCCCACTACTGCCACCAATGTGATGTTGTATTTGTGTGATATCCCACTACTGCCACCAATGTAATGTTTATGTCTTATATCCCACTACTGCCACCAATGTTATGTGTTTATGTGTTATATCCCAAATCTTCCACCAAAAATGAGACAGGGAAACAAATATTAAACTCTTTTCTACGCACGCAGTTCTTTACGTGCAGACAGCCGTGCCGATTATAATGGGAGCAAATATTGGCACGTCACTCACAAACCCTCGTCAGCTTGGGGCAGGTGAGAGAGAGAGAGAGAGAGAGAGAGAGAGAGAGAGAGAGAGAGAGAGAGAGAGAGATCCTTATTTTCTCAGCTTCCTTATTTGCTTAGTTTAATTATTTTCTTTGCTTTCTTATATATAATTAGTTCATCTTTTTCTTATCGTCATTATTATTGTCATTATTATCATTATTAAAGAGTAGCTTGTAGTAGTAGTAAGTAGTAGTTTGTTTGTAGTAGTAGTAGTAGTAGTAGTAAGAGTAGTGTGAGGAGAGAGAGAGAGAGTTGAAGAGCAGAGAGGGAGAGACGGAGAGAGAGAGAGAGGAGAGAGAGAGGAGAGAGAGAGAGAGAGAGAGAGAGAGAGAGAGAGAGAGAGAGAGAGATCTAAACTGACTGAACTATCCTCCATGAAAAAATATCTAAGGTAAATTTATGAACTAACCGATCAATTTTCCATCTCTTTCCCATCACTTTCCATAATTTCCATCAAATCCCATCAATTTCCCATCATATACCAACAAATCCATCAATTTCCCTACCAATCCATCAATCCCCTATNGGGGAAAAAGAAAGGGAAAAGAGAGAGAGAGAAGCAGGGGGGCCCCCGGTAATTTTTGTAGTTAAAAGCTACTTATGCATGGGTTCTACTGTATGTACAGAAAACAAAAAACTGTCAATGGAAAGCTGATTTAATTCTGCTTGTATTGATATCTGCCATCTTATAAACTGTCCCACAAAGTTATACATGACGACGAGTTTTAAGTGAATGTTAAGTTCATCATATTTCAGAGTCTCGAAAGACCTTTTTTTATGTGTTTTACTATTTTTATGTGATACTCTTATAGAAACAAACATTTCCCAAAGTAACAGTTATCCTTTATACATGTATAACATGATATACTGCGGGGTCATGCCTTGAGAACTTCCCCGGGTCTTGGGTGAACGAGGAGGCCTGGGCACCAAGATGGCGCCCAGTAGCGTTTAACATAGGGCCTATGAATGGCGTTACCCTCTTTATAGAGATACCCTAGTCACTACAAATCGTCTAATGGTACACAAATTACAATGGAAATTACTCTCTGGGCCTCAAGGTGTTAATGGAAGAATAGAAGGAAGGAAGGAAGGAAGAGGAGGATCACTACAGGGTTATATATCACTACAGGGTTATATATCACTACAGGGTTATATATCACTACAGGGTTATATATCACTACAGGGTTATATATCACTACAGGGTTATATATCACTACAGGGTTATATATCACTACAGGGTTATATATCACTACAGGGTTATATATCACTACAGGGTTATATATCACTACAGGGTTATATATCACTACAGGGTTATATATCACTACAGGGTTATATATCACTACAGGGTTATATATCACTACAGGGTTATATATTTACTACAGGGTTGTATATCACTACTGGGTTATATATCAATACAGGTTATATATCACTACAGGGTTATATATCACTACAGGGTTATATATCACTACAGGGTTATTTTATCACTACAGGGTATATATCAATTACAGGGTTATATATCCTACAGGGTTATATATCACTACAGGGTTATATATCACTACAGGGTTAAATCACTACAGGGTTATATATCACTACAGGGTTATATATCACTACAGGGGTTTTATATCACTACAGGGTTATATATCACTACAGGGTTATAATCACTACAGGGTATATATCACTACAGGGTTATATATCATACAGGGTTATATATCACTACAGGGGTTTATACACTACAGGTTTATATCACTACAGGGGTTTTATATCACTACAGGGTTTTATATCACTACAGGGTTTATATCACTACAGGTTTTTATATCACTACAGGGTTATATATCACTACAGGGTATATACACTACAGGGTTATATACACTACAGGGTTATATATCACTAAGGTTTATATCCACTACAGGGTTATATATCACTACAGGGTTATATATTTACTACAGGGTTTATATATCACTACAGGGTTATATATCACTACGGGTTATAATCACTACAGGGTTATATATCACTACAGGGTTATTAATTTACTACAGGGTTATATATCACTACAGGGTTATATAATCACTACAGGGTTATATATCACTACAGGGTTATATATCACTACCCGGGTATATATCACTACAGGGTTATATATCACTACAGGGTATATATCCCCTACAGGGTATATATCATACAGGGTTATATATCAATACAGGGTATATATCACTACAGGGTTTTTATATCACTCAGGGTTAATATACAGGTATATATCACTACAGGGTTATATATCAATACAGGGTTAAATATCACTACAGGGTTATATATCACTACAGGGTTTAAAATCACTACAGGGTTATATATCACTACAGGGTATATATCACTGCAGGGTTATATATCAATACAGGGTTATATATCACTACAGGGTTATATATCAAATACAGGGTTATATATCATACAGGGTTATATATCACCCACAGGTTATAATCATATATACTACAGGGTTATATATCACTACAAGGTTATATATCACTACAGGGTTATATAAACACTACAGGTTTTTTAAAAATCACTACAGGGTTATATATCACTAGAGGGTTATATATCACTACAGGGTATATATCACTACAGGGTTATATATCACTACAGGGTTATATATCACTACAGGGTTATATATCACTACAGGGTTATATATCACTACAGGGTTAAAATATCACTACAGGGTTATATATCACTACAAGGGTATATATCACTACAGGGTTATTTTATCACTAAGGGTTATATATCACTACAGGGTTATATATCAAATACAGGGGTTTATATCACTACAGGGTTTATATATCACTTACAGGGTTATATATTCACTACAGGGTTATATATCACTACAGGGTTAATATCACTACAGGGTTATATATCACTACTGGTTATATATCACTACAGGGTTATATATCACTACAGGGTTATATATCACTACAGGGTTATATCACTACAGGGTTATAAAAGCACTACAGGGTTATATATCCCCTACAGGGTTATATATCACTACAGGGTTATATATCACTACAGGGTTATATAAACACTACCAGGGTTAATATCACTAACAGGGTTATATATCACTACAGGGTTATATATCACTACAGGGTTTTTATATCACTACCGGGTTATATATCACTACAGGGTTAAATATCATACAGGGTTATATATCACTACAGGGTTATATATCATACGGGTTAATATCACTACAGGGTTATATATCAC
Source organism: Chionoecetes opilio (assembly GCA_016584305.1). Lineage (NCBI taxonomy): Eukaryota > Metazoa > Arthropoda > Malacostraca > Decapoda > Majidae > Chionoecetes > Chionoecetes opilio. The sequence goes on from JACEEZ010026019.1 coordinate 59,064, forward strand.
TACAGGGTAAAATATCACTAACAGGGTTATAATCACTACAGGGTTATATATCACTACAGGGTTAAATAATTTACTACAGGGTTATATATCACTACAGGGTTAAATATCAGTATCAGGGTAAAAATCACTACAGGGTTTTAAAAATCAGTACAGGGTTAAATATCACTACAGGGTATATTCACTACAGGGTTAAATATCACTACAGGGTTTTATATCACTACAGGGTTAAATATCACTACAGGGTTTAAATATCACTACAGGGTTAAATATCACTACAGGGTTATATATCACTAAAGGGTTAAATCACTACAGGGTTTAAATATCACTACAGGGTTAAATATCACTACAGGGGTTAATATCACTACAGGGTTAAATATCACTACAGGGTTTAAATATCACTACAAGGTTATATATCACTACAGGGTTATATATCACTTATATCACTACAGGGTTTTTATATCACTACAAGGTTATATATCACTACAGGGTTAATATCACTACAGGTTTAATATCACTACAGGGTTATATATCACTAAGGGTTATATATCACTACAGGGTATATATCAATACAGGGTTATATATCACTACAGGGTATATATCACTACAGGGTATATATCACTACAGGGTTATATATCACTACATGGTTATATATCACACAGGGTTATATACACTACAGGGTTATATATCACTACAGGGTTTATATATCACTACAGGGTTATATCACTACAGGGTTATAATCACTACAGGTTATATATCACTAACAGGGTTATATATCACTACAGGGTTATATATCACTACAGGGTTATATATCACTACAGGGTTATATATCACTACAGGGTTATATATCACTACGGGTATATATCACTACAGGGTTTATATCACTACAGGGTTATATATCACTAAGGGTTATATATCACTACAGGGTATATATCACTACAGGGTTTTATATCACTACAGGGTTATATATATCACTACAGGGTTATATATCAACTACAGGGTTATATATCACTAAAGGGTTATATATCACTACAGGGTTATATATCACTACAGGGTATATATCACTACAGGGTTATATATCACTACAGGGTTATTTTATCACTACAGGGTTAAATATCACTACAGGGTTAATATCACTACAGGGTTATATATCACTACAGGGTTAATATTTACTACAGGGTTATATATCACTTTTCAGGGTTATAATATCCCTACAGGGTTATATATCATACAAGGGTTATAAAATCACTACAGGGTTAAATATCACTACAGGTTATATATCACTACAGGGTTAAATATCATACAGGGTTAAATATCACTACAGGGTTAATTTTCAGTACAGGGTTAAATATCACTACAGGGTTATATCACTACAGGGGTTTAAAAATCACTACAGGGTTTTTATATCACTACAGGGTTAAATATCACTACAGGGTTAAATATCACTACAGGGTTAAATATCACTACAGGGTTATATATCACTAAAGGGTTAAATATCACTACAGGGTTTAAATATCACTACAGGGTTAAAATCACTAAGGGTAAATTATCACTAAAAGGGTTAAATATCACTACAGGGTTTAATATCACTACAGGGTTATATATCACTACAGGGTTAAAAATCACTACAGGGTTAATATCACTACAGGGTTAATTTTCACTACAGGGTTATATATCACTAAAGGGTTAATATCACTACAGGGGTTTTTATCACTACAGGGTTATATATCATACAGGGTTAATATCACTACAGGGTTATATATCACTACAGGGTTAAATATCACTACAGGTTAAATATCACTACAGGGTTATAATCACTAAAGGGTTATATATCACTACAGGTTATAAAATCACTAAGGGTTAATATCACTACAGGGTTATATATCACTACAGGGTTATATATCACTACAGGGTTAAATATCATACAGGGTTTATATCACTACAGGGTTATATATCAATACAGGGTTATATATCACTACAGGGTTTAAATATCACTACAGGGTTAAAATCACTACAGGGTTATATAAACACTACAGGGTTATATATCACTACAGGGTTATATATCACTACAGGGTTATATACACTACAGGGTTAAAATCACTACAGGGTTAAATATCATACCCGGGTTATATATCACTACAGGGTTAAATATCACTACAGGGTTAAAATATCACTACAGGGTTAAATATCACTACAGGGTTATATATCACTACAGGGTTATATATCACTACAGGGTTAATATATCACTACAGGGGGTTTAAATATCACTACAGGGTTATATATCACTACAGGGTTTTAAATATCACTACAGGGTTAAATATCACTACAGGGTTAATATCAATACAGGGTTTTTAAAAATCCCCTACAGGGTTATATATCACTACAGGTTAAATATCACTACAGGGTTATATATCCACTACAGGGTTATATATCACTACAGGGTTAAAATATCACTACAGGGGTTTTATATCACTACAGGGTTAAATATCACTACAGGGTTAATATCACTACAGGTTATATATCACTACAGGGTTATATATCACTACAGGGGTTATATATCATACAGTGTTAAATATCATTACAGGGTTAAATATCACTACAGGGTTATATATCACTACAGAGTTAAATATCACTACAGGGTTAAATATCATACATACAGGTTATATATCACTACAGGGGCCCTTTTTATCACTAAAGGGTTAAATATCACTACAGGGTTATATACACTACAGGGTTATATATCACTACAGGGTTATATCACTACAGGGTTATATATCACTACAGGGTTATAATCACTACAGGGGTTAATATCATAACAGTGTTATATATCACTACAGGGTTATATATCACTACAGGGTTATATATCACTACAGTGTTAATATATCACTACCTGGGTTATATATCACTACAGGGTTATATATCACTACAAAGGGGTTATATATCAATACAGGGTTATATATCACTACAGGGTTATATATCACTACAGGGTTATATATCCTACAGGTATTTTACATACAGGGTTATATATCACTAAGGTTATATATCACTACAGGGTAAATCACTACAGGGTTATATATCAATACAAGGGTTATATATCATACAGGGTTTATATCTATATATATCACTACAGGTTATAATCCACTAAGGGTTTATATTCACTAAATATACATAGACAGGCTCAAAATGCAAGATATAAACCCCAAATTTGTATAAAAACATCAAAATATCACAGAAAAGGATTTTTTGATAACGCGTCAAAAAATGGTCTGTTATTGTCTAGAGTTTTTAAAAGGGGAACTTGCTATAAAATTTTTATGCTACAACGTATGTTTTATAACGTAACTATTTTGTTAAAATTCCGTTTTATTTTATCTAGTTTTTGTAGAAGTAACGATTTGACCCTATTTTATAACGTACTTTTATTGTCATCGTATTTTTTG
>JACEEZ010026019.1:67500-70000 GCA_016584305.1 Chionoecetes opilio
CCTCCTCCTCCTCCTCCTCCTCCTCCTCCTCCTTCTCCTCCAGGTGTAATATTCCGGCGGGGTCCTGTGTTGAGGAGTCCCGTGGTGGGGGTCATGGTGGGGGTGATGGTCACGGTCCTAGTGCAGTCCTCCTCCACCTCCTCCTCCATCATCGTATCCATGGTAGCGGCAGAGTGTAAGTATAGATGTATTTGTGTGCTATATCCCACTACTGACACCAATGTTATGTTGTTAGGTGTGATATCCCAACTCTGACAGCAATGTAATATTTATGTGTGATATCCCACTACTGACACCAATGTTATGTTGTTTAAGTGTGATATCCCCCTGCTGCCACCAATATAAGGTTTATGTCTTATATCCCACTACTGCCACCAATGTGATGTTGTTTATGTGTGATATCCCACTCCTGACACCAATGTTATGTTTATGTGTTATATCCCATTACTGACACCAATGTGATGTTGTTAATGTGTGATATCCCACTCCTGACACCAATGTTATGTTTATGTCTTATATCCCACTACTGCCACCAATGTTATGTTGTTTATGTGTGATATCCCCCTGCTGCCACCAATGTAATGTTTATGTCTTATATCTCACTACTGCCACCAATGTTATGTTGTTAATGTGTGATATCCCCCTGCTGCCACCAATGTAATGTTTATGTCTTATATCCCACTACTGCCACCAATGTTATGTTGTTATGTGTGATATCCCCCTGCTGCCACCAATGTAATGTTTATGTCTTATATCCCACTACTGCCACCAATGTTATGTTGTTAATGTGTGATATCCCCTGCTGCCCAATGTAATGTTTATGTCTTATATACCCACTACTGCCACCAATGTTATGTTGTTAATGTGTGATATCCCCCTGCTGCCACCAATGTAATGTTTATGTCTTATATCCCACTACTGCCACCAATGTTATGTTGTTAATGTGTGATATCCCCCTGCTGCCACCAATGTAATGTTTATGTCTTATATCCCACTACTGCCACCAATGTTATGTTGTTAATGTGTGATATCCCCCTGCTGCCACCAATGTAATGTTTATGTCTTATATCCCACTACTGCCACCAATGTTATGTTGTTAATGTGTGATATCCCCCTGCTGCCACCAATGTAATGTTTATGTCTTATATCCCACTACTGCCACCAATGTTATGTTGTTAATGTGTGATATCCCCCTGCTGCCACCAATGTAATGTTTATGTCTTATATCCCACTACTGCCACCAATGTTATGTTGTTAATGTGTGATATCCCCCTGCTGCCACCAATGTAATGTTTATGTCTTATATCCCACTACTGCCACCAATGTTATGTTGTTAATGTGTGATATCCCCCTGCGCCACCAATGTAATGTTTATGTCTTATATCCCACTACTGCCACCAATGTTATGTTGTTAATGTGTGATATCCCCCTGCTGCCACCAATGTAATGTTTATGTCTTATATCCCACTACTGCCACCAATGTTATGTTGTTAATGTGTGATATCCCCCTGCTGCCACCAATGTAATGTTTATGTCTTATATCCCACTACTGCCACCAATGTTATGTTGTTAATGTGTGATATCCCCCTGCTGCCACCAATGTAATGTTTATGTCTTATATCCCACTACTGCCACCAATGTTATGTTGTTAATGTGTGATATCCCCTGCTGCCACCAATGTAATGTTTATGTCTTATATCCCACTACTGCACCAATGTTATGTTGTTAATGTGTGATATCCCCCTGCTGCCACCAATGTAATGTTTATGTCTTATATCCCACTACTGCCACCAATGTTATGTTGTTTATGTGTTATATCCCCCTGCTGCCACCAATGTAATGTTTATGTCTTATATCCCACTACTGCCACCAATGTTATGTTGTTAATGTGTGATATCCCCCTGCTGCCACCAATGTAATGTTTATGTCTTATATCCCACTACTGCCACCAATGTTATGTTGTTTATGTGTTATATCCCCCTGCTGCCACCAATGTAATGTTTATGTCTTATATCCCACTACTGCCACCAATGTTATGTTGTTAATGTGTGATATCCCCCTACTGCCACCAATGTAATGTTTATGTCTTATATCCCACTACTGCCACCAATGTTATGTTGTTTATGTGTTATATCCCAACTCTTCCACCAAAAATGAGACAGGGAAACAAAATATTAATCTCTTTTCTACGCACGCAGTTCTTGACGTGCAGACAGCCGTGCCGATTATAATGGGAGCAAATATTGGCACGTCACTCACAAACACCCTCGTCAGCTTGGGGCAGGTGAGAGAGAGAGAGAGAGAGAGGAGAGAGAGAGAGAGAGAGAGAGAGAGAGAGAGAGAGAGATCCTTATTTTCTCAGCTTCCTTATTTGCTTAGTTTAATTATTTTCTTAGCTTTCTTATATATATATTAGTTCATCTTTTTCTTATCGTCATTATTATTGTCATTATTATCATTATTAAAAGAGTAGCTTTAGTAGTAGTAGTAGTAGTAGTAG
>JACEEZ010026019.1:75000-105000 GCA_016584305.1 Chionoecetes opilio
AAAATTGGCGGTGCGACTTTGCTTAGTCAGACTTTTTCAAAACGTTTGCGACTTTCGACTTTGCGACTTCGAAATTCATAGTGCAGCAAAGTCACAAAGTCGCAACTCGGTGCCGCTACGCCCAGCTCTGACTACTACTACTACTACTACTACTACTACTACTACTACTACTACTACTACTACTACTACTACTACTATCAGATATATTGAATTAGTTGTGACTTTAATAATTGTTATAGTAGATAATAGCCTTAATTGTAATATAACCACCATCGCTAAAGTAATGTTTATAGCCATTCAGAGCCAATACTTATAGATGCTTGGATTGTGGTTGCTTGAGTAATTGAACTAAAATAAGGAAAATAATTGCAGTAGGCCTGAAAATAATTGCAGTAGGCCTGAAAATAATTGCAGTAGGCTGAAAATAATTGCAGTAGGCCTGAAAATAATTGCAGTAGGCTGAAAATAATTGCAGTAGGCTGAAAATAATTGCAGTAGGCCTGAAAATAATTGCAGTAGGCTGAAAATAATTGCAGTAGGCTGAAAATAATTGCAGTAAGTCTGAAAATAATTGCAGTAGGCCTGATTTTGACAATATTTAGATTATTTTAGACAATTCAATTATTTTTAGACTATGTATAGGCTTATGGATAAATAATTGCATATAGAGAATATATATTGATAGGATAGGCCTAGACAATTGTTATAGGCGATGGTTGTAGAAAATGTATTACTAATAGATTATAGATAAAATATTATTAGCTATATGCCTAAGATATTGGTAGCTAAATGTTTATATAATAGTTAAGCTTCTAAGGAAAATAGTAGTAGTGGTGGTGGTGGTGGTGGTGGTAGTAGTAGTAGTAGTAGTAGTAGTAGTAGTAGTAGTAGTGGTGGTGGTGGTGGTGGTGGTAGTAGTAGTAGTAGTAGCAGTAGTAGTAGTAGTAGTGGGGGTGGTGGTAGTAGTAGTAGTAGTAGTAGTAGTAGTACAGTAAATTAACCTTCTCTAAATCGAGTCCTTCACGGGCCTCTTTGCTCCTTCAGGCATCCTACAGGAGTCATGGGAGGGCATTAGAAGTCCCACAGGATTGCTATAGTATTCCTAGGTTTTTATAAGTTCTTTGGCTCTAATGGATATGGGTGGCTCAAATAGGGATTAATAATACTATTACTAATACTGAAAATACTAATACTGAACTATGGCAGATAAATGCAACATATTAGAAGTAAATATGAAGTAGATCACGGGCTATCATTTGGCGTAAAGCAATAACACTGACCTATCATGAACGGTTTCTGAATTATAAACTTATATATTTACTATAACGCGTTCAGCTCACAACTTGTTTCTCACACAGCCACACTTACCCATCAAAAGTTATTGTAATTGGATGGATCTACAATTGTATCCCAGGCATTTCCAATTATCTAGCGAAAATTTTTCGGATTTCTGGCTGCTCAAAATTATTCCAAAATTGACGAAAATCAGGTTTTTGTTATTTTGCCGCAAAACTATGAGTCGTAAGAAAACTTATGGAAGTAACAAAGGTTCATCTTGAGGTGTTCTACATGACGCAGTAATCAGCTTGTCAAAACACCTCATGGTTGTCGAGGAAAAATTGAATATTTTTGTATACAAATTGCTACAAAATATGTCTATTAGTTTCTCTTAGTTGTATCTACCCTTCAATATTTTTTTGCGTTGACACAAAAAAAATGAAGCCCTTGACAAATGTCATATCTTATTCAAAAAAATGTTGCTAATAGTTGCCTAGTTTCTGTTATTGAACACAACAGAGTGATTTCAAAAGAAAAACCCCAATTCATGCCAATTCAAAATGTTTCCAATATCTTATAAAATAATTGCCTTGTACAAGACATCATCCAGCAGTTATCATGCTTCAACACGAATCAGTAGTAGTTTTCCGTTTTGAGCCACCATGATTAAATTATCCTGAATACATAGCAATCGGGGCCCAATGCCCCATGACTCCTGTAGGATGCCTTAAAAACCCAAACTTGAAAATATACCACAAGAACTTAAAATAGTTCAGGTTTGGGGCTAGAGTAACCATCGATTCTTTCGGACAACGATCAGTTAATAGATGATCAGTATTTACTACCTGCGCATTAGTAGAAATAGTTATAGCCTAGGGAAATATGAGCTAACCTGAGGGAACTTCTAATACCATCTACATACAATTATTCATTAGGATAACCTGTACAGCGAATAGACCTCGTGAAGGACTTGAAGGATTGATTACATGCAAGGATATTAGAAATACGTTATTGTTGAGCAGAGGTTATAACGAATTAAATACATTCATCTTTCGGGCTATTTACGAAGTTCATCCCAATTAGATGCAATCAGAGAAGTTTATGTACCTAGTATATACAAATTGAATAGCATACAATTTAGTTAAAATACATGCAAGTTATATACATATTACATTACAAATTACATACAAGTTATATACAAATTACATACAAAACAAATTACATGCAAGTTATATACAAATTAAATACAAGCTATTTACGAATTACAACATACAAGTTATATACAAATTACATGCAAGTTATATACAAATTACATGCAAGTTATATACACATTAAATACAAGTTATATACAAATTACATACAAGTTATATACAAATTACATACAAGTTATATACAAATTACATACAAGTTATATACAAATTACATACAAATTACATACAAATTCCCTCAAATCTAATGCCTTTATAGTAATCTACAGAGCGAAAGCAATAAAATAATTACACTAATTATAATTACACATACTTATATAATCCAGATAATTATTATATATATATATACGTAGCCTATATATGTATGTATTTAACTAGCATAAGGATAGGTTATTATATTACATTTATTATAGTGATATATAGCAATAATCTTGTAGTAATTATTATTATTATTTTATTATTATTATTATTATTATTATTATTATTATTATTATTAATATTGTCTTGATTTGCCTCTCTCCTCCTCCTCCTCCTCCTCCTAGCTCCTCCTCCTCCTCTCTCCTCCTCCTTCCTCTCCTCCTCTCCTCCTCCTCCTTCCTCCTCCTCCTCCTCCTCCTCCTCCTCCTCCTCCTCCTCCTCCTCTCCTCCTCCTTCTTCTTTTCTCTTCTTCTTCTTCTTCTTCTTCTTCTTCTTCTTCTTCTCTTCTTCTGTTCTATGAATCAACGAATGTAATATTTGCGTTTTCGTTTAATAAAATGCGAAATATTGACATTTTTGTGGCATCCGCGGGTCCTGGTTGGAATCCCGGGCAGGGCAGTCGGCGTGCAGCCCACCCAGCTGTTCATCTTTCCTTTCTGGGATGGTGGATAAATGGGTACCTGGGGAAACCTGGGGAAGGTAACTGTGGTAACCCGGGTGTCACACTGGCCCTGTGTCCCGGGGTACCACAGGCTCAAGGGCTGATGCCACGGAGATGAGCACCGAGGCCACGCGTATGCCCCCATCTTGACCTTTACCAAAAAAAAAAACGAATATAGCTCAAAACAAGAGGAAGAGGAGTAAAGAGGAACGAGAAATATAGAAAAAGAGGAAGGAAGAGGAAGTTAAAACAAGAGGAAGAGGAGCTGGGAGGAACGAAAAAAAATAAAATAAACCTAATAAAACAACAAAAAATAAGAAATAAAAATATATAAACCAAAACAACATAGAAAAAGAGGAAAAAAAGGAAGAAATAAGGAGTAAGAAGAGGAGGAGTGCAGAGGAAAAAGGGCCGTGACGTCACAACCAGCCAGTCATTGTAAACAAAGTCACAAGAAGAGGAAGAGGAAGACGGGCTGCCCAGCGTGTAGCATTCTCTTCATAATTACGTTGTTTTGACCTTAACTAGCCATCATGAACAGCAAAGTGGAGGCCTATCTCACCGCCAAGAAGGAGAAGTCTACCCCGGAACTCTCCAATAAGTTCGGAGAGATGGAGGAACTCTATAATAAGAAGTAAGAGACGAGAGACGCCGAGAGGGATTTAAATGGAAATATTTCAGGATTTATATTTTTTGTCGTTTTTTAGTATTATTTCGAGTTTCCATTTAATTTCCATGATTTTGTTGTGATTTATTATCTGGTTACAGGGAGTTTCGTACACAAGTCGTTTCGTACCCAGGTTTTGTTAGTTGTTTCGTACACTGATTTTGAGTTTTTTCGTACATACCTGGTGTCGTTTCGTAACTCTAGTAGTCAAGTTCAACTCTGAGCTGAGTGTACGAAACGACTAGGGTTTCATATAGACTACGAAACAACTTTTTGGTGTACGAATCTACGGGTGTACGAAACAACTTGTGTACGAACTGACTGCACGCCTAGAATTTTAACTTAATATTTTTCGTAGTTTTTTAGTATTATTTCGAGTTTCCAATTCATTGCCATGTTTTTATTGTTATCTATTTGTTGCACTATTTTATAAAGCCAAATTGCCATAATGATTTGCCATAAAAGCCAAATTGCCATAATGATTTGCCATAAAAGTCAAATTGCCATAATGATTTGCCATAAAAGCCAAATTGCCATAATGATTTGCCATAAAAGCCAAATTGCCATAATGATTTGCCATAAAAGCCAAATTGCCATAATGATTTGCCATAAAAGCCAAATTGCCATAATGATTTGCCATAAAAGCCAAATTGCCATAATATTGACGGATCAAATGCCAATTGCCATTGATTTCCAGATTAAGCAAATTGACTAATGATTTGACGATAAAAGCAGTGTTCACGGTACGTTGACCATGGAAACCATTGCCAAATGTCTTTCATAGAGTAAAACCTAAAGGTATTTTGTCATTGAAAGGATTAATATAAAATACAAGGTTACTAGATCACTGACCACCAACATTACAGTGACAAGCCTCTACAGGCAAGAACCCCCTAGATCTTCCTTGTTTCCCAGCCTACCGTGGCAACACCCATCAACCTTAGCTGGCCTGTCACTAATATTGTATTTAATAAAATCAATTAGCGATAAAGACTAATAAACAATGAACAACAGTGGGCTACTGTGTGTGCGGCTTCTGCCTCAGGCTGAGCCACTGTGCCCTCCTGGTGGTCACAGTACCACACAAGAAAACTGCACCTCAGTTTGTGGGCAAACCTGGGAATCCTGACTATTACACTCTTATTTACTTTGTAAGGGTCAAATGTTAAATATTGTTTACAATTATTCAATTTACATTTATAATATCAAATTTACCCAAAAAAAAAAAATTATATCAACGATATGTTAAATTGCGCATGATGAAAGATCTACAATATTATGAAGGGAATGAATGAGAGGGTGCCACGGCGCTGAGGGTGCCACGGCGCTGACTTGGAAGGTGCCACGATGCACTAAGTTGCAAGTTTCGACGGTGTCGTCGAAAACGCATTCCGTCGAACCTTCCTGTTACCATATCCACGGGGTGCAGTCAGTTCGTACACAAGTTTCGTACACCAGTAGATTTGTACACCAAAAAGTTGTTTCGTAGTCCATATGAAACCATAGTCGTTTCGTACACTCAGCTCAGAGTTGAACTTGACTACTAGAGTTACGATTCGACACCAGGTATGTACGAAAAACCGGCGGTAGCGAGCGCGCAGTTCTCGTCCATTATAGGCGGTAGCGAGCGGAAAGAGACTAGATTCTAAAAAAAAGCAAATAATGGCAGCTTGGGGGCCCCTGGGTGGCTTCGGGGGCCCTGTGCAACCCCCTAGTGATAGCATAGAGGAAGAAACGGCCCTGCACATTGTTTTAGTTAAAGGTCGGGTAAAAATTTGCGTTTGAAGGGGTTCACACACACACACAGATAAACAGCAATGCCTTAAAACACACACACACACACACACACACACAGATAAACAGCAATGCCTTAAAACACACACACACACACACACAGAGATAAACAGCAATGCCTTACAACACACACACACACACACACAGATATAAACAGCAATACCTTAAAACACACACCCCACACACACCACACACAACACACACACACACACACACACACACACACACACACGATAAACAGCAATGCCTTAAAACACACACACACACACACAGAGATAAACAGCAATGTCTTACAACACACACACACACACACACAGATATAAACAGCAATGCCTTACAACACACACACACACACACACAACACACACACACACACACACACAGAGATAAACAGCAATGTCTTACACACACACACACCACACACACACAGATATAAACAGCAATGCCTTACAAACACACACACACACACACACACACACACACAGATAAACAGCAATGTCTTACAACACACACACACACACACACACAGATATAAACAGCAATGCCTTACAACACACCACACACACACACACAGATATAAAAAGCAATGCCTTAAAACACACACACACACACACACACACACACACACAGATAAACAGCAATGCCTTAAAACACACACACACACACACACACACCACAGAAAAAACAGTAATGCCTTAAAACACACACACACACACACACACACACACACACCAACACAGATAAACAGCAATGCCTTAAAAACACACACAGACACACACACCACACACCACACAGATAAACAGCAATGCCTTAAAACACACACACACACACACAGATAAACAGGGAATGCCTTAAAACACACACACACACACACACACACACACAGATAAACAGTAATGCCTTAAAACACACACACACACACAGATAAACAGCAATGCCTTAAAACACACACACACACACACACACACACACACACACACACATACACACACACAGATAAACAGCAATGCCTTAAAACAAACAACACACACACACACACACACAGATAAACAGCAATGCCTTAAAACAAACAAACACACACACACACACACAGATAAACAGCAATGCCTTAAAACACACACACACACAGCCTCCCCACAGCCTGCCTCTGCATACAACAGCGGTGGCTGGGCCTGCAGTTTGTACAGAACGTGGGGCAGCACAGGTGTACAAGGATACCCTATGGTACTAGGTGCTCTAGCGTACTCTTGTCATGTGTCTATTATGTATATTTTGCTCTAGTACTTAAGTTAACATATGTCTTGTTGCTTGTTTGTCTGTATGTCTCCGTGATATTAACATTATTATTATTATTATTATTATTATTGTTATTATTATTATTATTATTATTATTATTATTATTATTCTGGAGGTGTATAGCTATTATCAATTATTTGCTTCAGTACTTCGGTTCATTCCCTCGTCCATATATTATGTTGTTGTTATTCTGTTATGCCTTCCGGTGAGAATACAAATTATTATTATTATTATTATTATTATTATTATTATTATTATTATTATTATTATTATTATTATTATTATTATTATTATTATTACGGTCAATTTATAGTTTCACCCAACCAACAATTTTCTGATAAGCCTTATGTTTTTCTGGTGTGTTTTGATGTGTTGTGAATGAATCTGCTAGCCGTTTCTGTCGCAATTTTTTTTTTTTTTTTTTTGCAAAAATGACAAAACAATGAACCTAAACCTAACCTATACCTAACCTATACCTAACCTAACCTAACCTTTACCTATACCTAACCTAACCTAACCTAACCTAACCTTTACCTATACCTAACCTAACCTAACCTAACCTAACCTAACCTTACCTATACCTAACCTAACCTAACCTTTACCTATACCTAACCTAACCTAACCTAACCTAACCTAACCTAACCTAACCTAACCTAACCTAACCTAACCTTTACCTATACCTAACCTAACCCATACCTAACCTAACCTAACCTAACCTAACCTAACTTAACTTAACTTAACTTAACTTAACTTAACTTAACTTAACTTAACTTAACTTAACTTAACTTAACTTAACTTAACTTAACTTAACTTAACTTAACTTAACTTAACTTAAACTTAACTTAACTTAACCTAACCTATACCTAACATAACCTTTACCTAACTAAAAAAAACATAAAAAAAAAACCTAACCTTTATCTAGTACCTAAAAAAAAAAAAAAAAACTAACCTTATCTAGTAAAAAAAAAAAAAAAAAAAAAAAAAAAAAAAAAAAAAAAAAAACTAACCCTTATCTAGTACCTTAAAAAAAAAAAAAAAAAACCTAACCTTTATCAAGTACCTAAAAAAAAAAAAAAAACTAACCTTTATCTAGTACCTAAAAAAAAAAAAAAAAAACCTAACCTTTATCAAGTAGTACCTAAAAAAAAAAAAAACTAAAAAAAAACTAGCCTTTATCTAGTACCTAAAACAGAAAAAAAAAAAAAATGCGACAAACGGCTAGCAGATTCATTCAAAACACATCAAAACACACCAGAAAAACATAAGGCGCATCAGAAAATCGATGGTTGGGAGAAACTATAAAGTATCCATTATTATTATTATTATTATTATTATTATTATTATTATTATTATTTTTATTATTATTATTACTACTACTACAGGCTGTGGCACCAGTTGACTCTGGCCCTGCACAGCCTGGTCAAGGAGCCAGCCATGCGGGAGGGCACAGAGCTCATCAGCCTCTACAACAATCTCATCGCAGAACTGGAGAACAAGTGAGTGCTATCAGTGGTGTTATTGTTATACTGTAAGTGCTATTGTTATTATTGTTGTTGTTGTTATTGTTATTGTTAACCCCTTGAGGCCCAGAACGTAATTTCCATTGTAATTTGGATGCCATTAGACGATTTGTAGTGAGTATAAGCAATGTTTTGAGGCCCAGAACGTAATTGCCATTGTAATTTGGGTGCCATTAGACGATTTGTAGTGAGTATAAGCAATGTTTTGAGGCCCAGAACGTAATTGCCATTGTAATTTGGGTGCCATTAGACGATTTGTAGTGAGTATAAGCAATGTTTTGAGGCCCAGAACGTAATTGCCATTGTAATTTGGGTGCCATTAGACGATTTGTAGTGAGTATAAGCAATGTTTTGAGGCCCAGAACGTAATTGCCATTGTAATTTGGGTACCATTAGACAATTTTTAGTGACTATAAGCAATGTTTTGAGGCCCAGAACGTAATTGCCATTGTAATTTGGGTACCATTAGACGATTTTTAGTGACTATAAGCAATGTTTTGAGGCCCAGAACGTAATTTCCATTGTAATTTGGGTGCCATTAGACGATTTTTAGTGACTATAAGCAATGTTTTGAGGCCCAGAACGTAATTTCCATTGTAATTTGGGTACCATTAGACGATTTTTAGTGACTATAAGCAATGTTTTGAGGCCCAGAACGTAATTTCCATTGTAATTTGGGTACCATTAGACGATTTTTAGTGACTATAAGCAATGTTTTGAGGCCCAGAACGTAATTTCCATTGTAATTTGGGTACCATTAGACAATTTTGAGTGACTATAAGCAATGTTTTGAGGCCCAGAACGTAATTGCCATTGTAATTTGGGTACCATTAGACGATTTTGAGTGAATATAAGCAATGTTTTGAGGCCCAGAACGTAATTGCCATTGTAATTTGGTTACCATTAGACGATTTTTAGTGACTAAGCAATGTTTTGAGGCCCAGAACGTAATTTCCATTGTAATTTGGGTACCATTAGACGATTTTGAGTGAATATAAGCAATGTTTTGAGGCCCAGAACGTAATTTCCATTGTAATTTGGGTACCATTAGACGATTTTGAGTGAATATATGCAATATTGGTATTATTTGACACTAGGACCGAAATTTCCCTACACAATTGGGAGTGTGGTTTCTGTTCACCTTATTGGATTCTAGGAAACATTCTCTCTATGAACTTCCGTCGCAAATCATTACTTTTGGAGATAATGACATGTTGTTTATAGGGAGGCGAGAGACCAGTGTTTACGTCCCCCACACTCTTCTTCCTCTTGTGACCTGCATCGCCTCTGTTCTTCCCTTGCCGCGGACACTTCTTTAATGCAGATTTGGCTTTAGTTAGGAGGTTATAGCGTGGGACTAGGTTAGGTTAGGTTAGATTAGTGAGTCTAAAGGTGGGGTTAGGTTAGTTTAATCTTCATATCTCCTATACACTCCTTCCTATCCAAAACATCTTATATCTCCGAAAGTAGTGATTTGCGACGGAAGTTCATAGAGAGAATGTTTCCTAGAATCTATTAAGGTGAACAGAAACCACACTCACAATTGTGTAGGCAATTTCGGTCCCAGTGTCAAAATGTACCATGTTATTTTCTGGACTTTTATTTCTCCTCTAATTACTCCCCCCCCCCCCCCCCCCCCCCCAAGGGTGAACCCCCTCTCCCTGGCCCAGATAGCCGGTGACGTCATCACCCAACACACAGACCCCAAGGAGGCCGTGGTCTTCGTGGAGAGGATCATACCCAAAGTGCGCGATCACCAGGAGGCTCGGGTCCTGGCTAACGTGCTGATTGCCCAGGTGGGTGTGGGTGTGGGTGTGTTATTTTAATACTTAGTGTAATTATATGGATAATAGATATAGATAGGCTAAGTGCGTATAACTATAGTGGGGGCCAGCCTAGACCAGCAAGGGAAACGTCGCATAAACGTGCTTATAGACCTATAGCGTATTCATGTGAAAACGTCTCATCACAGAAATAGAAAATGTGGAAATTCCTCTGTATTTCATGTTACGTATATGCATTTTTTATACACTCATGCTATCTCTTTTTAGTTATAGATATGCTAAATAATATCCTGTAGTAGTTAGATGTCATGTACAACACCAAATTAATAAAAAAAATTTTTATTTAAATCAAATAAATCGGATTTTTTTTTTTTATTTACAAAGAAAAATCAACAACCCAGGTTTTTTCTCCCTTACAAAACACTACTATGTCTTGTCACCCAGCATACCTAAGTCCTGACCTTTGACCTAACCCCTCCCCCCTACAGGTCACCCTCACACGCATTGATGACCAGCCTGCAACCAAGAAGATTTTGGACGAAACTGAAAAATTGCTTGACGAGATTGATGGCGTCACTCCCGTCCATGGAAAGTGAGTGTGTGGGTGGGGTGTGTGTGTGGGTGGGTGTGGGTGGGTGGGTGGGTGGGTGGGAGGGGGGAAGTGTGTGTGGGGGTGTGTGGGTGGGTCGAGGGAGTGTGGGAGGGGGGAAGTGGGGGTGGGTGTGTGTGTGGGTGGGTGTGTGTGGGTGTGTGTGGGTGGGTGTATTAGTGATGGGTCAAATAACCGCAATTGCACAAAAATCCACAACCGCAACTGCCATTCCATAAGTGTGGTTGTGGTTGTGAAAGCATAGTATAGTGTGGTAGTATAGTGTGGTAGTATAGTGTGGTAGTATAGTATAGTGTGGTAGTATAGTATTGTACGTGCCGTCATGTTCCAGTGATCAACACTAACAAAGCCACTCCGACCGAGTAACCCGGGGAAAAGTTGACGTCCATAGTAATATATCCCCTACCAAATACATTTAGGGTGACACTTGTGCATAATATAGTTTTAATTAATTTGCACTATTCTTTCATAATAGCTGTACGTATAAGTTTAGAATATACTTCATTATTGACTACATATAATTCACCGCTATTTATGTGTTGCAAAATATATACACCCACACATTTGTGCCTATAGCGCCTGTAGGCAGTGGTGACCCAGGGCTCGGATGGCAGGCTCTGGAGGTTCACTTGAGGGCTGTGATGGTTGTTTGGTCCTAGCAACAACAATCCTACTATTTAATAACTACAACTGCGATTGTAGAAAATGTAACAACCACCGTCCTTATGTTCTGTTATGGTCTATCTGTGCTAACTACCTTATTTCGACCATTATCCCTTACAAAACACTACTATTTCGACCATTCTCCCTTACAAAACACTACTAGTTCGACCATTCTCCCTTACAAAACACTACTATTTCGACCATTCTCCCTTACAAAACACTACTATTTTGACCATTCTCCCTTACAAAACACTACTATTTCGACCATTCTCCCTTACAAAACACTACTAGTTCGACCATTCTCCCTTACAAAACACTACTATTTCGACCATTCTCCCTTACAAAACACTACTATTTCGACCATTCTCCCTTACAAAACACTACTAGTTAGACCATTCTCCCTTACAAAACACTACTAGTTAGACCATTATCCCTTACAAAACACTACTATTTCGACCATTCTCCCTTACAAAACACTACTATTTCGACCATTATCCCTTACAAAACACTACTATTTCGACCATTCTCCCTTACAAAACACTACTATTTCGACCATTCTCCCTTACAAAACACTACTATTTCGACCATTCTCCCTTACAAAACACTACTATTTCGACCATTCTCCCTTACAAAACACTACTATTTCGACCATTCTCCCTTACAAAACACTACTATTTCGACCATTCTCCCTTACAAAACACTACTATTTCGACTATTCTCCCTTACAAAACACTACTATTTCGTCCATTCTCCCTTACAAAACACTACTATTACGACCATTCTCCCTTACAAAACACTACTATTTCGACCATTCTCCCTTACAAAACACTACTAGTTCGACCATTCTCCCTTACAAAACACTACTATTTTGACCATTCTCTTACAAAACACTACTATTTCAACCATTATCCCTTACAAAACACTACTATTTCGACCATTCTCTTACAAAACACTACTATTTCGACCATTATCCCTTACAAAACACTACTATTTCGACCATTCTCCCTTACAAAACACTACTATTTCGACCATTCTCCCTTACAAAACACTACTATTTCGACCATTCTCCCTTACAAAACACTACTATTTTGACCATTCTCCCTTACAAAACTACTATTTCGACCATTATCCCTTACAAAACACTACTATTTCGACCATTCTCCCTTACAAAACACTACTATTTCGACCATTCTCCCTTACAAAACACTACTATTTCGACCATCCTCCCTTACAAAACACTACTATTTCGACCATTCTCTTACAAAACACTACTATTTCGACCATCCTCCCTTACAAAACACTACTATTTCGACCATTCTCTTACAAACACTACTATTTCGACCATCCTCCCTTACAAAACACTACTATTTCGACCATCCTCCCTTACAAAACACTACTATTTCGACCATCCTCCCTTACAAACACTACTAGTTTCGACCATTCTCCCTTACAAAACACTACTATTTCGACCATTCTCCCTTACAAAACACTACTATTTCGACCATTCTCCCTTACAAAACACTACTATTTCGACCATTCTCTTACAAAACACTACTATTTCGACCATTCTCCCTTACAAAACACTACTATTTCGACCATTCTCCCTTACAAAACACTACTATTTCGACCATTCTCTTACAAAACACTACTAGTTCGACCATTCTCTTACAAAACACTACTATTTCGACCATTCTCCCTTACAAAACACTACTATTTCGACCATTCTCCCTTACAAAACACTACTATTTCGACCATTCTCCCTTACAAAACACTACTATTTCGACCATTCTCCCTTACAAAACACTACTATTTCGACCATTATCCCTTACAAAACACTACTATTTCGACCATCCTCCCTTACAAAACACTACTAGTTCGACCATTCTCTTACAAAACACTACTATTTCGACCATTCGACCATATTGCCTAGTTCTATCTGTGCTAACTACCTTATAATATTGCCTAGTTCTATCTGCACCCTAACTACCCTATACTATTTCCTAGGTTCTATCTCTAGCCTATCTTTTATCTACATAAGAACATAAGAAAATAAGGAAGCTACAAGAGGCCGTGAGACCTACACGTGGTAGTTCCTGTCACCTAACACTACCTACATCCACCTTTCATCCCCATCCATGAACCTATCCAGCCCCTCTTTAAAGCTCCCTAATGACTCCGCACTAACTACCTGTCTACTGAGTCCATGCCAGTCATTCACCACCCTATTTGTGAACTAGTGTATCCCTATTTCCTTTCTAAATCTACGCTTTTCCAGCTTGAATCCGTGACTTCTTGTTCTACCCTGGTTAAAAGCCGTGAGAACTTTTCCTACCTCTCCTTTATTAAATCCCTTTATCCACTTAAAAACTTCTATCAGATCGCCCCTTACTCTGCGTCTCTCGAGTGAGTGACTTATTCTCTCCTATTCTCTCTTATTCTCTCTTATTCTCTCCTAGTCTCTCTTATTCTCTCTTAATATCTCTTATTCTCTCCTATTCTCTCCTATTCTCTCCTATTCTCTCTTATTCTCTCTTATTCTCTCCTATTCTCTCCTATTCTCTCTTATTCTCTCCTATTCTCTCCTATTCTCTCCTATTCTCTCCTATTCTCTCTTATTCTCTCTTATTCTCTCTTATTCTCTCCTATTCTCTCCTATTCTCTTATTCTCTCTTATTCTCTCTTATTCTCTCCTATTCTCTCCTATTCTCTTATTCTCTCTTATTCTCTCTTATTCTCTCCTATTCTCTCCTATTCTCTCTTATTCTCTCTTATTCTCTCTTATTCTCTCCTATTCTCTCCTATTCTCTCCTATTCTCTCTTATTTTCTATTCCTATATTTTATCTGCATACATGTTCCTAACCGTGTACCCCATACCAAGGTTTTATCTGCTGGCGTCCGAGCTCCACTGTCGCACGGGGGCCCACGCTGAGTACTACCGCGCGGCCCTGCGTTACCTTGGCTGTGTGGACCACCAGGCCCTGGACGCTGACACCCAGACCAAGCAGGCCTTCTATCTGGGCCTGGCTGCTCTCTTAGGGGAGGGGATCTACAACTTTGGTGAACTGGTGAGAGAGAGACAGTTTACCGCAGAGAGAGAGACAGTTTACCGCAGAGAGAGAGAGAGACAGTTTACCGCAGAGAGAGAGACAGTTTACCGCAGAGAGAGAGAGAGAGAGAGACAGTTTACCACAGAGAGAGAGAGAGAGAGACAGTTTACCGCAGAGAGAGAGAGAGAGAGACAGTTTACCGCAGAGAGAGAGACAGTTTACCGCAGAGAGAGAGAGAGAGAGACAGTTTACCGCAGAGAGAGAGAGAGAGAGACAGTTTACCGCAGAGAGAGAGAGACAGTTTACTGCAGAGAGAGAGACAGAGAGAGAGAGAGAGAGAGAGACAGACAGTTTACTGCAGAGAGAGAGAGAGAGAGAGAGACAGTTTACCGCAGAGAGAGAGAGAGAGAGAGAGAGATGGTGTATTATCATTATTATTATTGTTAACGCCTTGAGGCCCAGAACGTAATTGCCATTGTAATTTGTGTACCATTAGACGCTTTGTAGTGAGTCTAAGCAATGTTTTATAGCTATGACCTGTTTAGTATCCTTGTCCACTAACTACTGTGGTATATTCAGTGACTTTTCCTTATTTTATGGCTGACAACAGACCATTTTATATAGCCAAGGAAAGATCTGGGCGTGAAGGGGTTAAGAGAGAGAGAGAGAGAGAGAGAGAGAGAGAGAGAGAGAGAGAATCTGGACGTGAAGGGGTTAAGAGAGGTATTATTGTTAGTTATAGTGTTTTAGCCATTATTATTATTATTAGTAGTAGTAGTAGTAGTAGTAGTAGTAGTAGTAGTAGGTAGTGGCAGTAGTAGTAGTAGTAGTAGTAGTAGTAGTAGTGGTAGTAGTAGTAGTAGTGGTGGTGGTAGTAATGGTAGTTGAAGTAGTAGTAGTAGTGGTGGTAGTAGTAGTAGTAGTGGAAGTAGTGGTGGTGGTAGTAATGGTAGTAGTAGTAGTAGTAGTAGTAGTAGTTAGGGGCAGTAGTAGTAGTAGTAGTAGTAGTAGTAGTTAGGGGCAGTAGTAGTAGTAGTAGTAGTAGTAGTAGTAGTAGTAGTAGTAGTAGTACAGCCATCATCATTTTTGCTGGTTATTATAGGGCTCGTGGGTCCCGGAGGGTAGTACTTAGGAGGACCTGGGGGGGCAGTGATGCATTATCCAGCAAGGTCTTGGCTGCTATGTGCTGGATAAACCGGAGACTACTGTATAGATTATTATTAGTAGTACCCAGGCAGGTGACGGGGGCACATCAAACAAAATCAGAAATGGAGAATTAGAATCCCAAAAATTAGACCACCACCACTAACAACCCCCCCCCCCCCCCCAGCTCGCCCACCCCATCCTGGAGGCGCTGAAAGGGTCGGCCTCCGAGTGGCTGCGCGATCTCCTCCTCACCTTCAACCAGGTACTGAGTGTGTGTGTGTGTGTGTGTGTGTGTGTGTGTGTGTGTGATTATCTACCGTAGATATCAGTGAAGTCGCCAGTTCTACGTTTCTTTGTTATGTACAGCCGTGTGGTGGCGTTAATAGTTACATTTCTACATCCATGATTTCAGGACAGTTAGAAGGGGCTATCTGGAGAGTCTGTGTCATTTTGTGTCATAGTAGGGCTATACAGTCAAAGCCTTATAACTGGGCACGATAGGGGCTCTGGCCCTTGCCCAGTTATTGAATGTGCCGAGTTATGCAATGTCCTTCTCTGATATAAGTCCATTACAAACGTAAAAGCTACACTTACCAGTGACGGGTAAGTGAGTGTAAGCGAACAGATGCAGTTATAACATCAATATGCCCAGATACATTATTTTTTGCCGACTTTCTGTTTACATGTTCACACGAGAGGTTGTGAGGGCATGATATGCCGAGTGAAAACCATGAGATGCAGTTTAGGACCTCGGTAGCAGAGTGGTTAGCGTCACCGGGTGGCGTTCTCCAAGACCCGAGTTCCATCCCGAGTGAGACCCATAAATCCAATTGAAATCTTTCTGCACCGTGGAGTGGCCTAAGAACACCCACATGTCCTGTCCATTAACTCTGCCTTGGACTGTGAGTGCCTGGGAGGACACAGGGGGCGGCATGAGCCTCTAATCACAGGCGTCGGTCGAGGGCCAGATTAAGGGGGGGGCTACCGGGGCTCTACCCCAGGGCCCCCACCAAAAGGGCCCCCACCATATGTATATTAGCTTTAAGCAGTAATATTAAAAACATTGGCAAGTTACAAAACCAAAACATATTTGCCTGTCTCTGTTTCATCCTTTATCTCTGAATACCAGTCTAGGCATTAATAGTTCTTTGCCAAACAGACGCCTCAAAATACCCACAAAAGTGCTTAATTTTCGTGGGAATATAGGGCCCCCAGAAAAGCTGAGCCCCAGGGGCCCCACAGCTCTTGGTCCGGCCCTGGGCGTCACTATAACAATCCTGCCTGCGCCACCCCGGGCGAGGGCAAAAAAAAACAAAAAAAAAAAACGTTGTCTTTGCCATGCCGAGTTATATCAAATTCCGAGTTATACAGTGCCGAGTTATAAGGCTTTTACTGTAAATGAACAAATGACAAAAATAAAACCGAGTGGCGACCTCACTATACCTACTACAGTAAACTCGCCAGCTAGTATTTTAACCCAACAGTTGAGTCGCCACTCTGGGGGATTCAGGGAAATTAGAGGTAAAGTAAAACAAGTCTATATATATTAGCTGCGGAAGATGCTTGGATATATAAAAATTCCTCTGCCAACGTGAAAATAAATTCTATTCAAGTTTGAAAGATCTGGCAAGTCTGCGTCCTGCCGCCCGAAAGGCTACTGTTTACTGTCTGTCATCGCGCCAAGAAAAACGTGAGAAGCAAAATGCGCAACAGTTATACTTGCAGCTACAAAGCATAAAACAACGCTGAAACAGGGTAGATTATACAGTCATGATATAAACTACTGTGTAACATCTTCAGTGGCACATAAAAATCAGTAGTGATGGTATAATTCGTAATATTTGGCGCCTGGCGACTTCACTGTTATCTACGGTAGCGTCTGAAGGCCGGTTCCCACTAGTCAGCTTCTAGGGCCGCCGTTACCCTTCACCGCCTGTTACACTAAACTGTTACCACTACAGCCACTCCAGCGGTGATGATGGTGACGTCACTGTTGGGCGGTGAGTGGCCGTACAAGGGGACTGGTGGGAACTGGCCTTATTGTGAAAAAATATGAAAATACGTTTTTTTTGCTTTCTTTCTTTCGCCTGATTGTGAAAGACATTATTACCTTCCTTGCTCCTTAACATTATTATTATTATTATTATTATTATTATTATTATTATTTTATTATTATTTTATTATTATTATTATTATTATTATTATTGTTATTATTATTGTTGTTGTTGTTGTTGTTGTTGTTGTTGTTGTTGTTGTTGTTGTTGTTATTGTTATTGTTATTGTTATTGTTGTTATTATTATTATTATTATTATTATTATTATTGTTATTATTATTATTATTATTATTGTTATTGTTATTATTATTATTATTATTATTATTATTATTATTATTATTATGATGACCTTATTAATACCTGCGTGACCTTGCTTACCAGGGTGACATCAACAAGTTTGAGGGCATGAAGACGCAGTGGTCGACCCAACCCGACCTTTTGGCCAAGGAAAACCAGCTGAGGGAGAAGATACGCCTGCTGTGTCTGATGGAGGTGTGTGTGTGTGTGTGTGTGTGTGTGAGGGGGTGGGGGGGTGTGTGTGAGGGTGTGTGTGTGAGGGGGTGGGGGTGGTGTGTGTGTGGTGTGTGTGTGGTGTGTGGTGTGTGTGTGTGTGTGTGTGTGTGTGTGTGTGTGTGGTGTGTGTGTGGTGTGTGTGTGTGTGTGTGTGTGTGTGTGTGTGTGTGTGTGTGTGTGTGTGTGGGTGTGTGTGTGTGGGTATGTGTGCTTTTAATAGTGTTAAATGTTTAGATGGAGCTGATAGGAAATGCCATATATATATATTACATGGAAGTATAATTTCACTGTGAAAATAATACTAATACTAATAATGTAACGTAAGGCGCCAAAATGTTTCCCATAAAAAAGTATATCTATCAGGGTGCGTCCAGGACTGGAGGTTGAACTTCAAAATGAAATGAAGTTGACGAGGAACGCTTTATTGTTTTCCTTTTACAACAAAAACAAAGCGACAGAAAAATTATATTCATTGGACGGTATCTTCATGTCGCGCAGTGACCGTACTTCTTGGCCGGCGGATACATTTTCCGGTGCTCTACGACAACTTGAGGGAGGCATTGCAGTTCGTCCTCCGGCTTCGTGCGAGGGTTCTTAGTGAGATCCTGCACGAGAGCGACCCCTCGTTCCGCGGCGGCGGCGGTGACGAGAAGGCCACATACTCGCCGTGCCCCGGCCTGGTACTTCGTCCCCCACGTGGCAGGATCGACGTCGAGGAACCCTTTGTCCATGTCCAGCCGATCCAGGAATTTTTCAGCGTTTTTCGTGACAAAGGAGGCGACTGTCTTGTTGTCTAAGTCGGCCTCCTCGACGCAAACCTTGGGTGGAGGTTCCTCTGATCCCTCCATGCTTCGGAGGTTGGCAACAACATTCCGCTTCTCCAGGGGCATCTCATCGTCAAAAAGCGCAAGTCCGACTCACTTCAGACGGGTGCCACATGTGACGTCCCAACGCTTTCAGCCCTGACTCTCTGATCGCCTTGTTCGTCTCTTTGTCGAGGGCTTTGTAAAGGTCAAGGTCGTTTCTTGGGGCGTTTGCCGAACACGCAGCTGAGAACCACGCTCGAATGTAGTAGCGTACGATGAAGATGCAGAACTCGTCCAGTTTTGGAGGAACTGCGGCCTTGACTGCGCGTGAACTGGACGGCCGCTGTTTCTGGTAATCTGCTAACTGAGGCGCGAAGATCCACATTTTCAGAGCGTAAATTGCTCTTGCCATCCATCGAGCCCGACGGACCAATGCTCCCGGCTTGTGGAAAAAGATCTTGCGTCCACGAGGGATTCCACCAAGGAACACAACGGCTAGTTCTAACCATTCCCGGTAGTCGTCACGTGGGTGGTCCTTTCGGAGGTAGCCTTGGCAGAGTTTGAGGATGTCGTCCACCCAGTCCTCCTTGACCTCTTCGTTTGCTGTCCTGTACTGGTCTCGTTCAACACACGGCCAGAACTCTCGGAAGCGGACCAAGGCAGCGATATCTGGACTTTGAGATGTTTCTGGGATGAGGGCCGAGAAAATAGTTCCCAGCAGAATTTCCATCATAGGATGGCGACAGGCCAGATGCAGCAGATCACGACCAAGGCTTCGCTGCAGTCGAACGCACACTCCACCCTCGGATCCCGTATTAGTCGCCGTCGTGTCGAAGCACAGCGCTCGAATTCGATCGGAGATAGCCCACTCGGATATAACGGAACGGACGGTGTTTGCCGCTGCCTCCGCTTTGCCGTCAGTGATGGGGACTGCGAGGATCTTCTCCGCGCCTTCTCCAGAAACCAGGATCGGCAGTCGGTCCACAACGCCTTCGTTTGTGAGGGATGGCATTAGTTTTGCATCCCAGTGCAGTGTGGGCGCCACCTCAGGAGCAAACTTTTCTTTGAGCTCTGCAGCCTTTTCCTGGCCATGACGTTTTCGCTGCCGATTGATCGTGCTCGCGCTCGACGACAATTCTCGAGTGTTCGCTCCATGCTCCTCCGCGAATGGAAGCGGCACGTCGTGTGCAGCTTTACGGTCACTCATGTTGGTCCGGTCCAGAGCGGCAGAAACTTGCGGGGATATGATTTTCTAATGCGATGGTGCACGGCGGGATAGTTTTGGTGCGAAAACTCGAGTTCAACGGTGGCCTGCCTTTCTGCGAGCGCTTGACTTTCCCGTGCAGCTGGACTTCCGTCACCGTCCCTCCGCCGCCGCTGTGTCCGCGTCTCTTTCTCCACCCAGGCCCGATCCACACCACCCATCTTCCCCCGCCTGCCCGGCTTCCTCTGAGCTTCAAGGAAGTCAGGGTCCTCCTTCATCGTGATCTTGAACATGGCGTCGCGATGTGCTACATTGAACAAATTTTTCAGGCAAGCCACGAAATTGGCTCGGTTTTCCTCAGCCCCGTCGTCCGGGATTTTGATTTCTTCAATCCGTCGTACTCTTCGTGCAGACGCCGTACTTTCTTGAGGATGTCACACGGATCAACGGTCGGAATATTCGTTTAGAGTACTGATGTGCCGTCATTGAGTGCCGTCTGCCGTCTGCCGTCTGCCGTCTGCCGTCATGAGCCATAACTTGTCAGTGGACCTCGTGGAAGACATCTGTACAAAAGAAAAACATGTCAATAAACACAATAATAATAAACAGAATAATAATAAACAGAATAATAATAAACAGAATAATAATAAACACAATAATAATAAACACAATAATAATAAACAGAATAATAATAAACAGAATAATAATAAACAGGATAATAATAAACAGAATAATAATAAACACAATAATAATAAACACAATAATAATAAACACAATAATAATAAACACAATAATAATAAACACAATAATAATAAACACAATAATAATAAACAGAATAATAATAAACAGGATAATAATAAACAGGATAATAATAAACAGAATAATAATAAACAGAATAATAATAAACAGAATAATAATAAACAGAATAATAATAAACAGGATAATAATAAACAGGATAATAATAAACAGGATAATAATAAACAGGATAATAATAAACAGGATAATAATAAACAGAATAATAATAAACACAATAATAATAAACACAATAATAATAAACAGAATAATAATAAACACAATAATAATAAACACAAGAATAATAAACACAAGAATAATAAACAATCATAATAAACAATAATAATAAACAATCATAATAAACAGAATAATAATAAACAGAATAATAATAAACAGAATAATAATAAACAGGATAATAATAAACAGAATAATAATAAACAGAATAATAATAAACAGAATAATAATAAACAGAATAATAATAAACAGGATAATAATAAACAGAATAATAATAAACAGAATAATAATAAACAGAATAATAATAAACACAATAATAATAAACACAATAATAATAAACACAATAATAATAAACACAATAATAATAAACACAATAATAATAAACAGGATAATAATAAACAGGATAATAATAAACAGGATAATAATAAACACGATAATAATAAACACGATAATAATAAACACAATAATAATAAACACAATAATAATAAACACAATAATAATAAACACAATAATAATAAACACAATAATAATAAACACAATAATAATAAACACAATAATAATAAACACAATAATAATAAACACAATAATAATAAACACAATAATAATAAACACAATAATAATAAACACAATAATAATAAACACAATAATAAAAAACACATAAAAAATAATAAACACAATAATAATAAACACAATAATAATAAACACAATAATAATAAACACAATAATAATAAACACGATAATAATAAACACGATAATAATAAACACGATAATAATAAACACGATAATAATAAACACGATAATAATAAACACGATAATAATAAACACGATAATAATAAACACAATAATAATAAACAGAATTTCTCACCAATACACAGGAACTGCCGGGCTCCGCGTTAAAATCCCAACACTTTCTATTTTTTGACGCACCCTAATATATATATAGGACACTTGATACTTCTGTTAATTACTGATAGAGTCCATTTCGGGTCCAGGATGGATTTGGTATAATATATCATTAAATTTTATGCATTTTTGAGGACAGTAACATGTCTGTATCTATCTATCTATCTGTCGATGTACTATCTATCTATCTGTATGTACTATCTATCAATATGTATCTATCTATCTATCTGTATCTATCTATCTATCTGTATGTACTATCTATCTATCTATCTATCTATCTATCTATCTATTGATAAACCTTTTCCGTTTTCTTGCATTAAACAATTTATTTTATATATATTTAGAATTAATTGAAAGTTTGTTGACCTAATATGACCTCTCCCCACAGATGACCTTCAAACGCAAGGCATGGGACCGCCAGTTGACCTTTGACGAAATTGCCAGGGAAACAGGCCTACCCAAAGGTCAGGTCGAGGTCATGGTGATGCGAGCTCTCTCCTTAGGGCTAGTGAAGGGCACCATTGACCAGGTCGAATGTAAGGTCAACATCACTTGGGTTCAACCGAGGGTGCTGGATAAGAAACAGGTAGGTCAAGTTAGGTCAGGGTCAGATTTTTTTTTTTTTGTGTGTGTGGGTGCGTGTGTGTGTGTGTGTGTGGTTACAGGGAGTTTCGTACACAAGTTGTTTCGTACCCAGGTTTTGTTAGTTGTTTCGTACACTGATTTTGAGTGTTTTCGTACATACCTGGTGTCGTTTCGTAACTCTAGTAGTCAAGTTCAACTCTGAGCTGCGTGTACGAAACGACTAGGGTTTCATGTAGACTACGAAACAACTTTTTGGTGTACGAATCTACTGGTGTACGAAACAACTTGTGTACGAACTGACTGCACCCCGTGTGTGTGTGTGTGTGTGTGTGTGTGTGTGTGTGTGTGTGTGTGTGTGTGTGTGTGAGAGAGAATTTGAGTTAAAATAAAGTAGATAAATGTCAAAATTAAAGGTTGGGACATTTTTTCCGGCATCTTTTGGTATTTTGCACCCAAAGATGCCCGTAGTGGTGACGAAATATGCGCGTTGGTCACACGGCGTTTTGGCTACGAGCATCTTGTTGCACGATTCATACGTCTTGCATTGAAGAATACGCTTGAAGTGTTCTTGCAGGATCCGTAATGTTAGTTTTTGATCCGTAATGTTAGTTTTTGATCCGTAATGTTAGTTTTAGTTCCGGAAGATGCCAGTACAAGATGCTCGTAGCCGAAACGCCGTGTGACGAAATGGCCATTATTTTGCCACCACTACGGGCATCTTTGGGTAGCAACATGCCAAAAGATGCCAGAAAATATCCTCGCGTGACACGACCTTTAGCTTAAAAACAGGAATAGATAGATTTTGGATTTTATTGTGTGTGTGTGTGTGTGTGTGTGTACGGGGCTGAGGTATACTGTAATTAATGATGATGATGATAAGCGGTTTATTTACTCTCCTCTCCTCTCCTCTCCTCTCCTCTCCTCTCCTCTCCTCTCCTCTCTCTCCTCTCCTCTCCTCTCCTCTCCTTCCTCTCCTCTCTCTCCCTCTCCTCTCCTCTCCTTCCTCCTCTCTCCCTCCTCTCCTCTCCTCTCCTCTTTCTCTTTCTCTTCTCTTCTCTTTCTCTTTCTCTTTCTCTTTCTCTCTCTCTCTCTCTCTCTCTCTCTCTCTCACACAGCTGGCTTCTATGATGGACCGACTCACGGACTGGTGCAAGGATGTCAATGGCATGCAAAACCTGCTACAAGAACAAGCCTCTACGATCCTAACTCTGTAGTAGTTGTAGTAGTAGCAGTTGTAGTAGTAGTGGTGGTGAATTTTTTTTTTTTTTTTTTTTTTTTTTTTTTTTGGCATAATTTTTTTTCGCATTATTATTATTATTTTTTTTTTTTTTTTTTTTTTTTTTTTTTCCGCTTCATTTCTTTAATTTTTCCCGTTTGGTATTATGTGTATTTGTCTATTTTTTTTTTTTTCTCTCTCTCTTTTCTTATTTTCCTTGTTCATTATGTGTATAGCTAGATCTCTCTCTCTCTCTCTCTCTCTCTCTCTCTCTCTCTCCTCTCTCTCTCTCTCTCTCTCTCTCTCTCTCTCTCTCTCTCTCTCTCTCTCTCTCTCTCTCTCTCTCTAAGGAATCATATTTTTGGGTCAATAAAAAATACAACTAAATATTTAATTAATTCCATATATTAATCTGACGTCATTGTTTTGGCCTGGCTCCGGTGTGGTGTGGGCAAGTGTCTGTTTATGAGGGAGTGTCTGTTTTTTTGGCTTGATCAACAAAGACATGTCCAGGCGGCATATTCTCCACACTCTCTCCCTTTTCAGCAGACCGCTAGGTTAGGTAAGAATGTTAGAAAAACGTTAAGTTAGGTTAGGTTTAGGTTTACTGTAATTATAGTAACTGTGTGGGAATCACATCGCGTTTTCTTTGCCTTTGTTATGTAAACAGACATTCCCTCATAAACAGACATTCCCTCATAAACAGACATTCCCTCATAAACAGACACTCCCTCATAAACAGACACTCCCTCATAAACAGACACTTGCCCACACGACACCGCTACCAGAAACACCAACAGTTCTCTGCTTCTGAACTTTGCAAGGTCCAGAAGGTTGAGAATTGCAGGTTCTTGGTATCAGAGACCAGAGCTGCACCGCTGGACATGGTATAGTAATGCCGGAGGGGTAGCTAAGGAGATCGACCACATCCTCGTTAGCACTCGTTGGAGGATCCTCCAGAACTGCAGGGTTTACCGGAGTGCTGAGTTCTTTGGAACAGATCACAGACTTGTTGTTGCTACACTTAAGCTTCATGTCAAGTCCAGAAGAATCTCAAGAGGTAACCATACTGTGTTTCATCTTGAGAAACTGAAGGACTTGACATGTGCTCATGAGTATGCGGTGGCAGTCTCAAATCGGTTTGATGTGCTCGGTGCTCTCGGGGACCCTGTAGAACTGTGGGATACCTTCAAACGTGAAACTCTCCAGGCTGCCAAGGAGTGTATTGGGGAGCGCCCGAGGTCAAGGCGTGGTTTTGTCTCGACGGAGACGCTGGAGAAAATCGAGGAGAGTCGCGCTGCCGGGCTGGCTGGGAACCGGGACCAGCACAGGGCTCTGTCACGCCGGACTAGAACCCTCCTGAGGAGAGACAAGGAGAGGTATGTCAGGAGACTCGCTGAGGATGTCGAGGGTCATTTGAACACTAATGACCTCCGACCCGCCTACCGAGCCCTGAAGAAGCTCCGTTCCAAGTCTCCTTCTCGGGCGAGTGCTATTCGAACAGCAGATGGGCGCCTCGTGTCGGACATGGATGGGCAGATGGCTCGTTGGGCTGAGTACTTTGGGCAGTTGTTCACGGTGGACCCTCCAACTGAGCAGCTTCACACCACTGGGTTACAGGCAGTGGATGCCGATCCTCCCATTGACGAAACCGCACCCTCTCTTGACGAAGTCAGAGAGGCTGTAGCAAAGTTGAGGGGTGGAAAGGCAGCTGGTGTTTGTAATATCAGTGCGGAGATGTTGATGAAACTGGTGTTTGTAATATCAGTCTCCTCTCTTTTACAAGGAAATTGAGATCAGAATACATACCTCTCTCTTTCTTTCTCACACACTCTCTCTCTCTCTCTCTCTCGGTGGGAAGGGGAGGGAGGAGGAGGAGGAGAGAGAGAGGAAAATTGCCTCAAGCCTCTCACTAGATGGTCAAATTTCTTTTTATGGGTTTTAACATTGACAAGTTTCAAACCTGTTGGCAGTGACTTAGGAGTATTAGTGACTTATACTGACTTATAGAGTTGTTGATGAAGTAAATATACAATGTTAGAAGAATAGTATTGGCAGTAGTAACCTGTGACTCGTCTTAACCTAACCTAGCCTAACCAAGACTCCCTATACACATACAGTGCTAGAAATGTAAATATAAATATAGTTAAATAAAAAAACACCCATCGTCAACCCCTATAAAGAAAAAAAAAAAAATTCTCTTTTTTTCTCTTCTCGGAAAAAATGCCACAACGAGATAGAATTCATGAGAGAGAGAGAGAGAGAGAGAGAGAGCAGAGGGAAAGGAAGGGGGGAGAGAGAGAGAGAGAGCAGGGAAAGGAAGGAAGGGGAGAGAGAGAGAGCAGGGAAAGGAAGGAAGGGGAGAGAGAGAGAGAGAGAATGCCATAAATTCAACTTTTCTTAAAATAAAAAATGGACAAAATTCGAAAAATTTAAAAATCACTTATTCTAAAAAAAAAAAAAAAACGAAACGAAAATCCTTCCATTAAAAAAAATTAAACAATTAAAAAATATTTCCATTTTTTTTTTCTCCTGGAGTTTAAAAAAAAAGTTGTGTCCGAGTGGTGGCAAGAAGTAGTCCATAAGCTGGTCCCTGATGATGATGATGATGATGGTACACACACACACACACTCACACTCACACTCACACTCACACTCACACTCACACTCACACTCACACTCACACTCACACTCACACTCACACTCACACTCTCTCTCTCTCTCTCTCTCTCTCTCTCTCACACTCACTCACTCACTCACTCACCGTGCAGGCGGGCCACAGACAGGCGCAGGCCGGCGGCGGGGTGAGGCAGCCAGGAGCCACAGTAACCACCACAGCGCCCCAACACCCGCTGGTGGTCCTGGGGAGGGAGAACACTGTCAGTGGGGGGTGTAAGGGGGTGTCTATGGGTGGGTGGGGGGGGAAAGGGAGGGTGTGTGTGTGCAGTGGCGTAGCTAAGGGGGGGGGGCGAGGGGGGCCTGTTTTAAATCGCCCCCCCGGGCCCCCAAGAGAGGGGGCCCCCAAATGCATCACTCCGTCAAACAAAACTGCTGTGATCCTCGAGCTACAACCTTGGCTTAAACGCCTTGGAGTTTGTGTTTAATATAATCTGTATCTTGTGAGTGCCATCACAGGCTTCTTAATTCGGATTAAAAAGGATTTATGGCCATTGAAAGTCTCAGAAAGTGTCAAAATGCACCAAAATATGTTCATTTTCCAAAACTTTCCCGAACCCCCCCAGCTGGTTGCCCCCCCCCCCCCACCACCTCCACACTTTAGAGGGCCCCCCAGCTGGTTGCCCCCCCCCCACCACCTCCACACTTTAGAGGGCCCCCCAGCTGGTTGCCCCCCCCAACACCTCCACACTTTAGAGGGCCCCCCAGCTGGTTGCCCCCCCCCCAACACCTCCACACTTTAGAGGGCCCCCCAGCTGGTTGCCCCCCCCCCCAACACCTCCACACTTTAGAGGGCCCCCAGCTGGTTGCCCCCCCCCCAACACCTCCACACTTTAGAGGGCCCCCCAGCTGGTTGCCCCCCCCCAACACCTCCACACTTTAGAGGGCCCCCCAGCTGGTTGCCCCCCCCCCCCAACACCTCCACACTTTAGAGGGCCCCCCAGCTGGTTGCCCCCCCCCCCCAACACCTCCACACTTTAGAGGGCCCCCCAGCTGGTTGCCCCCCCCCCAACACCTCCACACTTTAGAGGGCCCCCCAGCTGGTTGCCCCCCCCCAACACCTCCACACTTTAGAGGGCCCCCCAGCTGGTTGCCCCCCCCCAACACCTCCACACTTTAGAGGGCCCCCCAGCTGGTTGCCCCCCCCCCAACACCTCCACACTTTAGAGGGCCCCCCAGCTGGTTGCCCCCCCCCCAACACCTCCACACTTTAGAGGGCCCCCCAGCTGGTTGCCCCCCCCCAACACCTCCACACTTTAGAGGGCCCCCCAGCTGGTTGCCCCCCCCCCCAACACCTCCACACTTTAGAGGGCCCCCCAGCTGGTTGCCCCCCCCCAACACCTCCACACTTTAGAGGGCCCCCCAGCTGGTTGCCCCCCCCCCAACACCTCCACACTTTATAGGGCCCCCCAGCTGGTTGCCCCCCCCCCCAACACCTCCACACTTAGAGGGCCCCCAGCTGGTTGCCCCCCCCAACACCTCCACACTTTAGAGGGCTTCCCAGCTGGTTGCCCCCCCCCCAACACCTCCACACTTTAGAGGGCCCCCCAGCTGGTTGCCCCCCCCCCAACACCTCCACACTTTAGAGGGCCCCCCAGCTGGTTGCCCCCCCCCAACACCTCCACACTTTAGAGGGCCCCCCAGCTGGTTGCCCCCCCCAAACACCTCCACACTTTAGAGGGCCCCCCAGCTGGTTGCCCCCCCCAACACCTCCACACTTTAGAGGGCCCCCCAGCTGGTTGCCCCTCCCCCCAACACCTCCACACTTTAGAGGGCCCCCAGCTGGTTGCCCCCCCCCCCAACACCTCCACACTTTAGAGGGGCCCCCAGCAGCTGGTTGCCCCCCCCCCCAACACCTCCACACTTTAGAGGGCTTCCCAGCTGGTTGCCCCCCCCCAACACCTCCACACTTTAGAGGGCCCCCCAGCTGGTTGCCCCCCCCCCCCCCAAACCACTCCCACACCTTTAGAGGGCCCCCCAGCTGGTTGCCCCCCCCCCCAACACCTCCACACTTTAGAGGGCCCCCCAGCTGGTTGCCCCCCCCCCAACACCTCCACACTTTAGAGGGCCCCCCAGCTGGTTGCCCCCCCCCCCAACACCTCCACACTTTAGAGGGCCCCCCAGCTGGTTGCCCCCCCCCCCAACACCTCCACACTTTAGAGGGCCCCCCAGCTGGTTGCCCCCCCCCCCCAACACCTCCACACTTTAGAGGGCCCCCCCCCCCCCTACCCTCCCGCTGGTTGCCCCCCCCCCCCAACACCTCCACACTTTAGAGGGCCCCCCAGCTGGTTGCCCCCCCCCCAACACCTCCACACTTTAGAGGACCCCCCAGCTGGTTGCCCCCCCCCCAACACCTCCACACTTTAGAGGGCCCCCCAGCTGGTTGCCCCCCCAACACCTCCACACTTTAGAGGGCCCCCCAGCTGGTTGCCCCCCCCCAACACCTCCACACTTTAGAGTGGCCCTCCAGCTGGTTGCCCCCACCCCCAACACCTCCACACTTTAGAGGGCCCCCCAGCTGGTTGCCCCCCCCCCCCCAACACCTCCACACTTCAGAGTGGCCCCCCAGCTGGTTGCCCCCCCCCCCCCCCAACACCTCCACACTTTAGAGTGGCCCCCAGCTGGTTGCCCCCCCCCCCCAACACCTCCACACTTTAGAGGGCCCCCCAGCTGGTTGCCCCCCCCCCAACACCTCCACACTTTAGAGTGGCCCCCCAGCTGGTTGCCCCCCCCCCCAACACCTCCACACTTTAGAGTGGCCCCCCAGCTGGTTGCCCCCCCCCCCCCAACACCTCCACACTTTAGAGTGGCCCCCCAGTGGTTGCCCCCCCCCCCCAACACCTCCACACTTTAGAGGGCCCCCCAGCTGGTTGCCCCCCCCCCCTAACACCTCCACACTTTAGAGTGGCCCCCAGCTGGTTGCCCCCCCCCCCAACACCTCCACACTTTAGAGTGGCCCTCCAGGAACTAAGCTCCCCGGGCCCCCAAATGTCTAGCTACGCCCCTGGGTGTGTGTGTGTGTGTGTGTGTGTGTGTGTGTCATTCACCCAGGGTCTTGTCCACGCGAGCTGGCTCGCGATCGCCAGTTTTCACCCTCTCAGTGCGAGCTTGGAGCTCATTATTACCGATGGGTAATAATGTGTG
>JACEEZ010026019.1:110000-115000 GCA_016584305.1 Chionoecetes opilio
AAACAGTAAGCAATAGCAGTGAAACTTTGAAACGCGTTGCCGGGTGATGTGACTGTAAATATAAAACGTTGTTGATCTTGAGCTTGATGCCGCACGTTTGGTGTTTACCAGGCACCACAGATGCACGGATCTCGCCTTAGGAAATGATCAGCTGACAGCTAGTGGCAAATTGCCCGCCAAAACGCGTGAAAGTTATTCTGTGGACTGTTTTTTCGTCTTCGTTTTTTTTTTTTTTTTCATCATAGAAAATATCAGGTACGGAAGTACGGCCCCAAAAATTTTCGCAGGTCCGTACCTGTTACTTCCGTACCTTTGAAAAACTTTCCGTACCTCCGGACTTCCGGACCTAGTTTGGAAGTCCGTAGGTACGGAGGTACGGAGGTACGGACAGAGGTACGGAAGTGCCCAGCTCTGCCACACACACACACACAGACCCCCCCCACACACACACACACGTACATACACACACACACACACACGTACATACACACACACACACACACACACACACACACACACCCACACCCACACACACATAGATAGATAGATAGATAGATATTTATTGACCACAGCTTTATACATAAATGACACATAATATCATTAATAAATAGACAAAACACTCAATGTCCAAAAAATGAAACATTCCCACAAATTTTGAGTAACAAACTGTAGTCCAACAAAAAATAATTACTAAAACTACTACTACTACAATAAACTACTAAACACATAACACTCAACAAGCAGCCAGCCTGATCTACGTCCCTAGGAAAGACAAAACAATGAAATAAACTATTAACGGAAAAGAATATGCATTTCTTAAGTATAACTATTTAAAACTTCATGAATAATTTTGCATGTTATTACATCACTGAAATTAGAGAATACGTCATGAACAGTATTAAATCTGTCAAGGTTTCTACTGTGTTGTGTTATGGGGCACACCTCTACCACATGTTGTTCTGTTTGTATGTCACCACATACATACACACAGGCGCTCCTCGAGAGCAAGGCGACCACGTCCGCGCCTGTTCCAGCGTCCCGTTGCCACTACTAAACTATGACCACAGACTCGAAAACGTGTAAACGACATCCTATGTAGATCGTTAATGACATGTTTCTTTTCATAAATGTCATGTACTTTAAATTCAGGGTTAATTGTTTTATATACATTGCATCTTGTTGCCTCAGAGTTAGCAATTGTATTATGTACATTATACAACATAGAGGACATGTGAGGGACATTATTGTGTGTCATGTGGGCCACAAGTTTTCCAACCGGGGTATTTAAAGACATAACATACTTAAGAGCGAAAGACAAAGTGTCATCGTTCATGTTACGTCTCTCTGACCACATACTAGGATAAAACTTGTGTTGTCTGTGTCTTAGAAGGTCAGGCAGCGAGGGGTATCCTAACTCAGCATAACACACATTATTGGTAGTGGCTCTCCTTACCCCTAACAACTCCTTCATGGCCCAATTGTACAACTTAATGATAGGTTTCACGTCAGCGCCTACCCAAGACTCACAGCCATACAGTAAAGACGACATAAGGGCACCATCGAACAAACGAGGTTTTACAATAAAAGGAATGTCATTGTTTTTTCGAATAAATGAGACAAATTTTAAAACATGACATAACTTGTTTTGTGCATGTATTTTCACAGCAGAGGACACCGAACCGTCACACGTGAAGGGAGTCCCCAGACACACGTAGCTGCTGCAGGGCTCCACCACTAACCCGTCCACGCGCAGCGGCTCGGCGTCCCCTGCTTCACCGTTTATCACGAAAAACTTTGTTTTACCTTTATTTATCTTCATGCCATATTCATCACAAAATTCCTTTAATATACAAAACTTCTTTAACATGTTGTCCCTGGTCGTAGCAAGTATCACCGCATCATCCATAGACAACAATATGTGCAGCCATTCTATAAATGTCTCAGGACTACAATTATCTCTCATCATTTTTACCAACTCGTCTACATATAATATAAATAGGAGACAAGATGTGGACAGACCTTGCCTTACTCCGACGGTGGAGGTGACAACTGCACAGCCTAAAATACTTTCCGTGACGCGGTACATGGCAACTATAGCTGCAAGCATCATCACTCCACAACCTAGACGCTTCAGAGTCATAAACAACTTTTGTCTTGGCATTACGTCATAGGCCTTCGAAAAATCAATGAAAGACACGAATAACTTGTTTTTCTTCCTCCTTGCGGAGTCAGTGACTGTGAGTAGCCGTAACGCAACAACATGTTCCAGGCATCCTCGCTTTTGTTGTGCTCCGGCCTGCTCCCGACACGGCTTAAACCACTGGCCTATGGCCGGATTCAGCAAACTTACCAGCGATACCCTGTTACGAGGTCGAAGTTACTAGACCGCTACGAGAGATGGCAAAACTGTATTCGGCAACGATATTGTAAGCATCTAGTAAGCTACGAGGTCCATTGCCGCTGGTAGCCACCAGAGGGGTCTCGTGTCGCGCAACAGCCAATCATCTCCACGCTTACATGATGCGTGTTGGGCTTACACGTGCTTTTGTTTACAAACAAATTTCATTTAAAGTTCATGTATCATACCTCCATAATTGTAGTAAATGATGTCTCAAGAGCTTATTTATCATTATTGTGCATCATAAAGGTTCGTTTTGCACGCCTGTCACCTGATACGAGGTAATCTATTAAAAAAAATCATGACTTTTGCTGAAAAACACAACAAAATAGCCTGATATGATGTGTCCGTGTGTGATTCTACACATATGCAATGATTCTTCGTCTTCTTATCTGTCAAGGATCTGGCACATTCACCTTTTTAGGCATTAAATCAATCAATCAATTATCTGTCAAGGAGAAAAAGTGGAGAATTTGGCTAATGTTTGTGTATGTATAACATGACCAGTGGGTTTTGTTTGTTTGTTTGTTTGGAGGATAATGCCTCAGGGGCCAGATGCTGAGAGTGAGCTAGGGCGCCCTATCCACTAGGGCGCCTGTGGTAAGGCGAAACGCCCTCCCACCGCTATGCTCAGTCGAGATTGCTGCCTTAGTGGCACCGCTAAAGGCGCTGAAAACTAAGGTATGGTCAGACCCTGACTTAGTGAGCTGCTGTGGGCCTTTGACAGACATTCATCTTCTGTTTATAAAGCAAATACAGCCTTGTTTCAGTTCCTACAACGTAACAATTGGTGTTTACGTATTAATAGTGTTGCAAGGTGTGTATGAATTGATCGTGCAAGACTAATGCGGCATTATAGGGTGTTATATGCTGGTGATAAGAAATGTTGTGTTGTGTGTTGGTTAGGGGCGGGCGGCGGGCGGCGGGCGGCAGGTGCTCCGCCCGCACTAAAATGTTGTACTATTATACGATATTATCATACTACCAGATGATATTTAGGACAGCTGAACATACCATCATCTTCACGAGACATTAGTGCATATCATGAATGTATAAAAATTGCAGTAAACTATACCTATAATGAGATAATGAGAGCAAAATGAAATCGTGTATAAACTTTTTTTTCACCTTTTTTTATTCATCTTCTCCTTATTCCTGGAATGTTGCTTGCATTAAATTTTCACTCACTGTCCCGGAATCGGCACACCTTAACGATTACCATGGTGTATGGCACGTCCCAATGCAAAAATATATAAGTGGTCAAAACCTGCGTTGAACGTCAAACTTGTGATGAAACAGCTTTTGGCGGGGGAGAGCGGTGTATCCTTGCCATAAGTGCTTGGTTAGGGGGGGAGGGACAACATTCCTTGCTTCAGCAGAGACGTGTTCAAGCCTTGTGATTGGTCGAAGCTGCCTAAGCAGCGCTCAGATAGGCAACGTGATTGGCTAGTAGGATTCTCAGACCACGCCCACGCCATAGGCTTTGGAGGTGTAAGGCAGTGCAAAAGCGCCTGAACTTTCGACTGTACATGGGCTTTAGTCGGTGCCTTAGCCGGGCCGTTACAAAAGCGCCTGAAGACGGGTAAGGCGCTCTTTTCGCCTTACCTCTATGGCACTTCTCAGCATCTCCCCCCAGATCCATAGTGATCTACCGCTGCAGCATTAGTGTTGGGGGAAGCCACCACCCCGGGAGGGGGGTCACAAACCCCCGGCTAACACCCGGTACCCATTAACTGCTGGGTGGACAGGGGCTCGGGTTTTAAGAAAGACCCCCCTGGATTAAAGTATTTTTAACCTTTCTACTGTTATTTATAGGTCTGCAAAACAAGTGTGAAAGGGTACAGTAGTAGTAGTAGTAGTAGTAGTAGTAGTAGTAGTAGTAGTAGTGGTGGTGGTGGTGGTGGTGGTGGTGGTGGTGGTGGTGGTGGTAGTAGTAGTAGTAGTAGTAGTAGTAGTAGTAGAAGAGACATGCACAGTAGTTTATATTATGTACATCACACTACATGTCTTCAGTGGCACATACAAGGCTGTAGTGATGCTAAAATTGGTAATATATTGTGCCTGGCGACATTAATGCAGTGGCGAGTGACTGGCGACTATAGTGTTATCTACGGTAGCGGCAGTGCTCACAGACCTTGTTTTTTGATGGCCATTATTTTAGGTTTTTTTTTTTTTTTTTTAGATTTTTTATATATTATTATTATTATCTTTTTTTTTTGGTTTCATATGTATATCATATAAATTTTTTTTTTTTTAGATTTTCATAGATATATATTTTTTTTTATATTTTGATTTTTTTTTATTCTTTTTTTTTAGATTTTTCATGTAGTATATATATGTGTGTATTTTGCCCCCCCCCCCACCCACCCCCCATATTCAATTTTCTGGGTACGCCACTGGACACTCACGTAGTAACACTGATGGTTTATGGAACTGTCGCCGATGGGAATTCTCGCCGAAACACCAAACTAGAACTCGCCGACGTAGAAATGTTAACCTAACCTGGACATTGGCACCTAACTTAACCTAACTGATCAAGCTAACGATAGTATTACATCCCTGAATGCAGAAACACGGGTAACACTTGATTAAATGTATATAT
>JACEEZ010026019.1:120000-142360 GCA_016584305.1 Chionoecetes opilio
ATGTGTTTTACGGTTTTTTATTTGATAATATTATAGAACAAACATTTCTGAAGACAACAGTATATCTTTTATACTGATAAACATTATATTAGGTAGGTAAACTTGTACGGGGAGCGGAGCGGGTGGCATCCTTATGGTGTGACGTCACGGGCGATCCACCAGGCCTTATCATCTCGGTGGCCTCGCTTCAACTCTCGGTACGGGCATATGACTCTTCCTGTTTCTATTGGTCCACTTTCCTACGGCTTAAATCTTTTCAAGAGAGGAGTAACAAGACACCTCCTGAACTAAATAGGCCCCAAACTCCCCTTGCTTTATTCTCTTACTGTCTTCTTTATAGGCACTGCCAACTAGCGGGCTTTGTGTTACCCATTTTTTAACATTTGTGCCTGTAGCGCCTGTAGGCAGTGGTGACCCAGGGCTCGGATGGCAGGCCCTGGAGGTTCACTTGAGGGCTGTGATGGTTGGCCCTGGAGGTTCACTTGAGGGCTGTGATGGTTGGGCCTGGAGGCACACTTGAGGGCTGTGATGGTTGGCCCTGGAGGTTCACTTGAGGGCTGTGATGGTTGGGCCTGGAGGCACACTTGAGGGCTGTGATGGTTGGCCCTGGAGGTTCACTTGAGGGCTGTGATGGTTGGGCCTGGAGGCACACTTGAGGGCTGTGATGGTTGGCCCTGGAGGTTCACTTGAGGGCTGTGATGGTTGGGCCTGGAGGCACACTTGAGGGCTGTGATGGTTGGCCCTGGAGGCACACTTGAGGGCTGTGATGGTTGGCCCTGGAGGCACACTTGAGGGCTGTGATGGTTGGCCCTGGAGGCACACTTGAGGGCTGTGATGGTAGGCCCTGGAGGCACACTTGAGGGCTGTGATGATTGGCCCTGGAGGCACACTTGAGGGCTGTGATGGTTGGTCCTCGCCTGTGGTGGCGCAGGCAGGATTGTTATAGTGACGCCTGTGATTAGAGGCTCATGCCGCCCCCCTGTGTCCTCCGATGCACTCGCAGTCGAAGGTAGAGTTAATGGGCAGGCAGGGCATGTGGGTGTTCTTAGGCCACTCGACGGTGCAGAAAGGTTTTGGTTTTCTTGAACTCGAGTCACCGAGAACGCCACTCACTCGGAGACGCTAACCACTCCGCTACCACCTCCACAAATGGGGAGGCGGTGGCAGAGGTAGCAGGCAGTGGCAGTTGTTGTGCCCTTGGCCAGTCCTTTGTCATGTAAACAAGAAGAAGTCACAAACACCTACTTCCTCTCATAGTAAACAAAAACATCAAAAAACACCAAACGAGGTCACAGAGGTCACACTTCAGGTCAGGTCACCCTCCAAAAGGTCATATCAGGTCAGGTCACCTTCCAAAAAGTCACACTTCAGGTCAAGTCACCCTCCAAAAGGTCACATCAGGTCAGGTCACCCTCCAAAAAGTCACATCAGGTCAGGTCACCCTCCAAAAGGTCACACTTCAGGTCAAGTCACCCTCCAAATGGTCACCCTCTAAAAGATCACCCCTCCAAAAGTTCACCCTCTAAAAGATCACCCCTCCCTCCAAAAGTTCACCCCTCAAAAAGGTCACACTTCAGGTCAGGTCACCCTCCAAAGGGTCGTCCTCAGCCCTGCATCCTCTGATAGTAAACAAACATTTGCAGTATAAACATGGTCTCGTCCAAGCCAATCTCAGAGTCAAAAAGTCTGTCTTGCGTGGAGGAAACTTTCTCCACCTGCTTCACCTCCGCCTCCGTCATCATCTCCTCCACCTCCCTCACCTGCTCCTCCGTCCCTCCACTCTGACGTAGATTCTCCACTATGGAATCCACCCGTATCCGTTTATCCAGCAGCCGTGTGTTATCCGCGTGTGTGGTGTCGCGCTGCACGATTAGATTATACACGGATTTATACACCCACTCCAGACACATCCGCACCACTGCCTCCATGTCCACGTGGAATAAATACGTAATCTTGTTCGCGGGGGACGGCACGAGGCTCTTCCGCACCTCGTGTATCAGTAAAAAGTGATCTTGCGTCAATTTGAACGTGAGTAAATTAGCATCTTTTTTACTGATCATGGCTAATTCCGCGACCTGATCCTGCTCCATCATGCCGTTACGGTGGATCAGGCGGAAGATCCTGGCCGCCTTGCCGCCCAGACGCTCCTGAACTATCTGGTAAACTAGGGTGTGTGTCAGGGTGCGGTACGCCTCGCCTAATTCTAAGCGATACTGCCCGCCCCCGACGTCTCCGACCCGCCTCACTGCGCCTCCACTCTCCTCCTCCAGCACTTTGAGGTATTGCTCCAGGTGTTTGAGGTCCTTGAGGTGGTCACGGATCTCGGCCAAGGTCACGGGGTTGAGGGTAGAGTCCCAGGGGTCGCTGCGAGTGTAGGAGATCTTGAGCATCGCGGAGAGGCACTCGCCGGCTAGGGGATCCACGCGCCGCACTAGGCTGTTTCGTACCTCGCTGTCCCTGGGAGTACACAGAGAAGTAAACACACATATGCGTAGACAGTAAACACTCTCGTATTCGGACACTCATTATTCGGACTTTGACATTATTCGGACCTCCTCATTTTTTTATTATTATTATTATTATTATTATTATTATTTTTTTTTTTTTTAGGGGTCGAAATTTCCTAGCTATATTATACACCTCGATTTTTTTTTTTTTTTTATATTTTTTATATTTTTTTTAGGGGTCAAAATTTATTAGCTACTAGCCGCAAAGCCGCCCTCCGGGCGGACTTTTTGGCTAGCTCCTGCGGAGGGCTATTGGTGGGCCTTCGGCCCACCACCTGTGTTTGGTGGGCCTTCGGCCCACCAAACATGGACTCTCCAGATAGCCCCTTCTAACTTTCCTGAAATCATGGATGTAGAAATGTATGTATTCCCCCCACCCATTCACTCACCCATTACCCATCACCCCCCACCCATTCACTCACCCATTACCCATCACCCCCCACCTAACCTAGTTATCCACCTCAGAAGAGTTCACAAAGTTCAGTATGCTGAATATGAGACATTGAGAGCAGCAGAGGAAAAAAAGAAGTGTGAGAGCTGTGGATCACATTCACAGCACAAAATGACCTCGTTCTTCAAAACCAAGCATCCACAAGAGAACAAATGTAACAGTAATCCCATCAAACAACTGGCTATGGTAAAGAAACTCTTACACTCCATTGCATGTGACCAACGGCCTTTGAGTATTGTGGAAAGGAAGACTTTTAGAGCTCTTCTACACGAAGCAGAACCACGCTTCGTGTTTCCGAGCAGAACCACACTTAGAAGCAGTTTACTTCTGCAGAGAGCGAAAGACATTAAGTCGCAATTGATGACAGAATTTGAAAACCTCAGTCTTATTTACCCGACATTGGACCTCTGGACGAATCGGAAAATGATATCGTTTCTTGCTGTCGCTGTACACTTCATCAACTCATCA
This sequence comes from Chionoecetes opilio, assembly GCA_016584305.1. Classification (NCBI taxonomy): domain Eukaryota; kingdom Metazoa; phylum Arthropoda; class Malacostraca; order Decapoda; family Majidae; genus Chionoecetes; species Chionoecetes opilio. The sequence goes on from JACEEZ010026019.1 coordinate 123,427, forward strand.
CGGGAGCTAAAATCGCGTGTCATTGCTTGCGATCAGTTTGTAGAACGACACACGGCTGTGAACGTTGCTACGGCATATGAGGATATAGTCACTAAATTAGGAATTCGTGGCAAGGTGAGGAAGGTGGTTGCAGACAATGCTTCGTCTATGGTGAGAGCATTTGATGTCTGTCTACCAGGATTATATGGAAATGAAGTGAGGAAGGAAAGTATCGATGAAAATGGAGACACCGATAACCTTGATATTTTGGAAGAAGAACTTGATCTGAATGAGGTCCTTGCCCTTCTTCCACCGGATCGGTCCAGCTGCTTTGCACACACACAACAACTCTGCATACGAGATGCCTTCAATGATCCCCGTGTCAGAAACAGCGCAATTGCAACTGTGATACACAAGTGCTGTAGTATTGTAGCTGCAATACGTCGATCTACTGTGGCAGCACCGTTCTTGGAAAAGATTGGGGTTTCACTGCAGGCTGCCAACGCTACTAGATGGAACTCTCAACTGACTATGCTTAAGTCAGTTCTCAAAGACGTTAATGGTGTCAACTCGGCTATTCGTCTCCTAGGATCGCGCAAGACCGTAGAAGAATTGAAAGGAATGGAAATAGCAATGCTAAAAGAAGTGATACAAGTTTTGGAACCGTTCCGAGAGGCGATGTCGGAAGTGGAAGGAGAAAACACGGTGACACTTTCTTGCGTTGCACCAGTTGTATTTGGCCTCGAGCACAGCCTCAAACTATTCACGGAAAGTAAACCAATCTACTGCTTAAACTTGGCTAATGCACTACAGTCTTCTATCAAAAAGAGGTTGCATTCGTTTCTTGAGACGACTGATGTCATTGCCGCAGCTGTCACGGACCCCAGGTTTAAGTTGGCATGGCTGCCATGTGAGGAAATAAAAAAGGAAAAAATTTCTAAGATTGTGGACCTAATTATTTCAGAGTCAACTCAGTCGTCTTTGAAGAACACAATTCAAGAGAGGGAGCCTTTCGTCACCACAAGCACCAATCAAGACAAGGCTGGAATGAGTGCCAAACGCCCTCGGCTTTTTGCCTACATGCCACCAGCTGGGAAAATAAATGTGAGTGCATCAACAAGCGACATTACCGTGGTAAAGGCAGAACTTGAGTGGTACCTAGAAGAAGGTGTTCTGGGTTTTGATATCAACCCGCTGAGTACAAGAGCTTCAACATTTTGAAGCCTTTTGCCAAAAATATTGTAGGGTGCTGTGCAACGTGGGCACCGTCTGAAAGAGTATTTAGTAAGGCCGGTAATTTTTACACTCCTGAGCGAGCAAAACTCGGCCCGGAAACCTTCCGGGCATTAATGATGATTAAATGCAATTATGATATGTAGAATGCAGATATAAACTTGTGTGAACAAATTTTTTATTTTTTGCATATTTTCAGGAGTATTTTTTATTAGTAGCTATGAAATCTGAAGTATGAGTTCTTTTATTTGTATTTGTATTTTCTGAACCAGTGATTGTATTTGTATTTGTATTTGTATTTGTAGATTTAGGAAGAAAAGTATTTGTATTTGTATTTCAATTGTAAAAAGTCAGTATTTGATCCAACCCTGACACACACACACACACACACACCCGCACACACACACACACACACACACACACACCTGAACTCAATGTGGAAGCGGTCGTAGTTAATCCGCCACAAGACATTTGCGTCCGGGTGGGTGAATTTATTTTGTCCTGCGGTGGTGGTTGTGGTGGAGGCGGTGGTGGTGGTGGTGGTGGTGGTGGCGCGGTGTTGTATGTCTTGCTGTAGCGCCTTCAGGTCCAGGAGCTCGGGGGGGAAGCTGTAGAAGTAGTAGTAGTAGAATTTATATATACATTTATGCACATCCCTTTTATAACTATAATAACCACACACACACACACACACACACGCAGAAGTGATTCATGCAAGAAATATTCAGGACTTCAAAGGCAAGCTGGATAATAGTAGATTTCGAGACTAGGCAGAGGTAACAACTAGGTAAACACACACACACACACACACACGCACACATACAAATACCATTTACAAACACACACACACACACACACACACACACGCACACACACACACAAATACCATTTACAAACACACACACACACACACACACGCACACATACAAATACCATTTACAAACACACAAACACACCCAGAAACACACACACACACACACAGACACAGACACACAGACACACACAGACACAGACACACACACACACACACACACACAATCATAGGCAGACAGGATTTCTGGCCCTTCTTAGTTCCTACATACACTTTTTCACCCTTCACACACACACACACACACACACACACACCTGTACAGCTGGTCAGCCTTGAGGGACAGCACGGGCACAGCAAGGCCGGGTTTCTGGGGGTCAGGACAGCGCTGCACAAACTGGCCCTCTATCAGACGCAGCATTTGGTTACGCTGTGATATGTGCCGCTGTTCAAAGGGCTCCGAGGCCACAGCGGGGGCTGGGGCTGTGAGAGAGAGAGAGAGAGAGAGAGAGAGAGAGAGAGAGAGAGAGAGAGAGAGGAGAGAGAGAGAGAGAGAGAGAGAGAGAGAGAGAGAGAGAGAGAGAGAGAGAGAGAGAGAATGAGTAATCACAGCCCCCCCCCCATCAACATTTCCTTCCTTGTAAGAAATCTGAACACACTAACAGTCGGTTCTAAAAATAATGTTAGTTATTACATATTGACAAACATTATATTCTTCATAAATTATTATTCGTTCTAAAACCCTCGACCCTCACACCCACACCCACACCCACCCACACCCACACACCCACCCACCCACACCCACACACACACCCACACACACCCACCGTTCTCTGCCGCCTCCATGAGCTTGAGGGATGAAGTGATGATGACATGAGAGGCCGTCGCTTGGCCTTCCTTCAGCAGCACGTCAACAATCATCTCTGCCTCCTCCCCAAACTGTTCCCTTATTAGATACACGTACCTGTGGGGGGGAGGGGGGGGGGGGGAGGTTAGTGTAAAGATAGAGGCATTTAAAGTAAGGGAAAGGCAAGGAAGAAAGGAAGAAAGGAAGAAAGAACAAAAAAAGGAAGTAATATGAACAAGATAGGAAGAGAAGATAGATTTAAAGAGAGAGAGAGAGAGAGAGAGAGAGAGAGAGAGAGAGAGAGAGAGAGAGAGAGAGAGAGAGAGAGAGAGAGAGAGAGAGAGAGAGAGAGAGAGAGAGAGAGAGAAGAAAACATATCATTACTACAATTAACAGAAACACACACACACACACACACACTGTAGTGTAGTGGTTAGCACGCTGGGCTCACAACCGAGAAGTCCCGGGTTCGATCCCCGGGCGGAGCGAAGACAGACGGGCGGTCTTCTTAAAACCCGAGCCCCTGTCCACCCAGCAGTGAATGGGTACCGGGTGTTAGCCGGGGGTTTGTGACCCGCCTCCCGGGGTGGTGGCTTCCCCCAACACTAACCACTAAGCAGGAATGATCAAAATGTTGATATGGAGACGGGGCCACACGAGCGTTGCTCAGGCCACGCAAAATACTAGTAGGTGAATACACACACACACACACACAACACACACACAGACAACACACACACACCCACACCCACACACACCCACACATCTACACCCACACAACACAACACACACACCCCCAACGCACACCCCCAACACATCCACACCCACACAACACCCCCCCCACACCCACACAACACAACACACACACACCCCAACACACACCCACCCACACAACACCCCCCCCCACACCCACACAACACAACACACACCCCCCCAACGCACCCCCCCCCCCACACAACACAACACACACACCCCCAACGCACACCCCCAACACAACACCCCCCCCCACACCCCACACAACACAACACCCCCCCCCAACGCACACACACAGACAACACCCACGCCCCCCCCACACACACACCTAGGGAAGCGCAGTATGAGCAGTATGCGGTCGTGCAGTAAGGTGTAGGCAGGAATTTTGGGTTTCCACTCCTCCCAGGTGACCAGATTGTGCTGTATCAGGACTCCGAGGGCCTGGGATACCTGGGGCAGATAGCAGACTACAGGATACAGATAGGGGAGTACTAGGTTAGGTTAGGCTAGATAGGATAATAGATGCACAATATGATATAAGGTTAGGTTAGGTTAAGCCCTTCACGCCCAGATCTTTCCTTGGCTATATGACATCGTCTGTTGTCGAGCCATAAAATTACGAAAAGTAGCTAAATATACCAATTTAGCTTTTGGACAAGGATACTAAACAGGTCATAGCTATAAAACATTGCTTATAGTCACTACGAATGGTCTAATGGTACACAAACTACAATGGCAATTACGTTCTGTGCCTCGGTGTCAGTGTGCAGAGTGGGTACATACTTCTCTCTCCTGCTACTAATGTGAGCGCTGACTCCTAAGTAGTGGGGCCAGTGCAAACCCTTCCTAGCCCCTACACTGGAGTGTCGGCGTTACCGGGATGAGGCACCGAGTGGGACCGGCACTCCTAAGTAGTGGGGCCAGTGCAAACCCTTCCTAGCCCCTACACTGGAGTGTCGGCGTTACCGGGATGAGGCACCGAGTGGGACCGGCACTCCCTCGGTATTTTTTTTTATTTGGTTAGGTCAAGGTTTGGTTAGGTATACAGGGATGTCAACAAGAAAAGAAAAAAAACTCTGAAATAAAATAATAGGGCGACCTACTCATCCGAGCGCAGCGAAGCTGACCGAACGTAGCGAGGGAACCTCCCAGCCGGGGGTTCGGGGGGCGCTGTAAGGCCCCCCGAGATTTTTTGTAAATTTCATGCTCTAGGAGAGCTTCTGAGAGGTCCTTGGTTATAATATCTATAATAATTTCTGGCCTCAATTTTGTCTGCTTTTGTGTATATGTATATATTCAGATTTGGGAGTATATTATGTGTGTTGTAATGGTAGCCAATAATGTAATGGTTTGTTCATGATATTATAGTGGTTAGGGTTTGTTTGGGAGTAAGATTAACCTTCTTGGACTACAAATAGTTGTTATATTTATAATGATAGCTACCATGGTATACTTTACTGTCATCTTAAATTATGAATGTCATTATGTTTGCTTGTAGTCAATAAACTAAACTAACTAACTAACTAACTAACTAACTAACTAACTAACTAACTAACTATATATATATGGTATATCATGCAACTTCAATTGTGAAATGTATATGAATTAGTAAGCATTTTGACGTGAACAATGAAATATTAACACTGTTGCCGTTGGAAAAGTAATCACACAACAAAATATTTGTCATATATATTAGTCAACTTTATCCATTATTTAGGCGCTATATAAATGTATAAACAATAAACAATAAACAATTATTCCTGCACCTATGCCATGCCAATACCTGCCTCTGCATGATGTAACTGTATCCATTGCCAATTTACTAACTTGTATTGTAATCACTATTTTGACCCTCATGACCCTGCCTGACCTGCCCAGTAACACATGCACACAGTCACACCTTAATTGCCCTGTTGATAACACATTGTATAAAACCAAACATACAAATCACACTCTACACTAGGGTCACAATAGCCAGGTCATCTTGGACACTCCTATCAAACAATAAGAACATGTCAGGCAGATAGTAGTAACTTCCCGCCAGGCAGCTAAAAAATGTTTTGTGGTCTGTGCTGATCAGTGGCCAGGCACAGGCTCGGCTGTGGGCTACCCAACTATGTACACCCCCCCCCACCCTAGATTTTAAAACCAAATCTACACAATTCACATAAATGACCCAGCTGGCAATAAAATACTCGGAAATCCGCGAATAATTGACATCCCTGGGTATAGGTTAGGTTAGGTTAGACTATTCTAACCTAACCTAACATATACCTAACCAAACCTTTACCTAACTAAATAAAAAAAAATTGAATGTGATTTGCAACAGAAACAGTAAAGGTTTGGTTACTATCATAAGCCTCGCTTTATCCTCATCCTGTGTGTGCCCACACACACACCCCGGCCACTCACACGACACACACCACACACACTGCCTGGAGTCACTACTTACCCTTCCTCAATCAACACGAAGGAAGGCACCGGACTACTCACTCCCGGATCCTCGCCGGTGTGTTTCGACTCAAAGCTGAGTGGGAAGCAGCCCCGGCAAATACGAGGGCTTTGCTAAACGCTCGTTTTCTTTGTTAGTCGTCATCTGTATATAGCTGAAGCGTTACTACTCTCTCGGGAACATAGCGTAACGCCATCTTGTGCCTTGAAGTAAGTACCCAGTCAACATTATAGTCATCGGGAACTCTACTCATCAACTCACCTTATTACTTATTGCTTTACTAACTGTGGTGAACTTATCTTTAGTATTCTTTTTTTTGTGTTTTTCTCTAGGGTTAATTATCTTGTGTTATGTACATATGGTCATTTAGATTATATAAGCATTTTCTTTAGTCCATCTCTGTGTGTGCTTCAAAAGCAGTATCATCTTACTCCTTGCTACAACAAGTGATTTATTAGATCTTATTAAATTTGTTATTGTTATCTACTTCTTTCCATCACTTTTTGTATGGTTTCGGCTTTTCAGTCCTCGCTACTCATTCCTCTAGACAATCACGTCTCGCTCGTAACAGTTGGGGGCCTGTCCGGGAGGTAATAACCTTTACGGTTGTTATTTCTTAATCTCCACTTCAGTGATATTTCATATTTTCTGTCTTTTCACCCCAGGTATTTTCTTTTGTTGTGAGAGTTCACTATGTCTATGTTTGGGGTTATTACTTACGTGTGCTCATGATGAGCGTGTGATCGCTGTGCCTTTAAAACCACTACACGAAGGCCTGGTGTAGAGCATTTTCCAGTTCGTCACACTGCTTAAATTACCTTAATTGCTCTGTTTGATATTTTTCCAAGCAGACAACTTCTCCCCGTAAGCTATACTGACTATCTTTTCTCACGGAACCCGCGATGTTCCAATCTAGTTAACTCCTCGATTTTAACTTGACTCAGTTTCAAAACTCAACATTTTGAGTACTTATGCCAGATCTTGTTGCGTATTGTTGGGTACTGCATTCTCTGGTAATTCTCCACTGTCTCGTTATACCTTCGAAGTGATACATCTCCAGGGGCCATTCCGCCTATCAATCTCATGTCAGGGTAGGTCAGTTGAATAGCTCAGTGAATTTCCTGAAATACCCCTTGGCATCTCTCTTCTAACCCTATTGTGGTTCTTGAATTTTGTTTTAATTAATCATGGAGTTTGAATTGCGGAAGAGTTTGTCGGTAATCCTCTGCCTGAAGAACTTAATCTGCAAGAGTTACTAAAGATCAACTCAAGTATATTGCCGCTACTTTAGCATCGTTCACGACATGAACTAAAAGCAACCTTAATGACACTAATATTTAACTCATCTTGGTGAGACCAATAACTGACCCTCAGTCAGAAACCACACTTCTAGAGGTCTTCAGACACAGTACTTCTCCTATAAGTTTGAAAAAGTGAAAATGACAGGCATTACAAATGAAGTTAGACTAATGAAGAGCAGAAAAAGAGCGTGAAAGAGAGAAAAGAGCGTGGAAAGAGCGAAAAAGAGCGTGAAAGAGAAGAAAAAGAGCGTGAAAGAGCAGAAAAAGAGAGTGAAAGAGAAGAAAAAGAGCGTGAAAGAGAAGAAAAAGAGCGTGAAAGAGAAGAAAAAGAGCGTGAAAGAGAAGAAAAAGAGCGTGAAAGAGAAGAAAAAGAGCGTGAAAGAGAAGAAAAAGAGCGTGAAAGAGCAGAAAAGAGAGTGAAGAGAAGGAAAGAGTCGTGAAAGAGAAGAAAAAAGAGCGTGAAAGAGAAGAACAAGAGCGTGAAAGAGAAGAAAAAGAGGCGTGAAGAGAGCAGAAAAAGAGAGTGAAAGAGAAGAAAAAGAGCGTGAAAGAGAGAAAAAGAGCCTGAAAAGAGCAGAAAAGAGCGTGAAAGAGAAGAAAAAGAGCGTGAAAGAGAAGAAAAAGAGAGTGAAAGAGAAAGAAAAAGAGAGTGAAAGAGAAGAAAAGAGCGTGAAAGAAAAGAAAAAAGAGCGTGAAGAGCAGAAAAAGCGCGTGAAAGAGAAAAAAGAGCGTGAAAGAGAAGAAAAAAGAGCGGTGAAGAGCAGAAAAAGAGCGTAAAGAGACGAAACAGAGCGTAAAGAGAAGAAAAAGAGCGTGAAAAGAGAGAAAAAGAGAGTGAAAGAGAAGAAAAGAGAGTGAAATAAAAAAAGAGCGTGAAAGAGAAGAAAAAGAGCGTGAAAGAGAAGAAAAAGAGCGTGAAAGAGAAGAAAAAGAGCGTGAAAGAGAAGAAAAAGAGCGTGAAAGAGCAGAAAAAGAGCGTGAAAGAGAAGAAAAAGAGCGTGAAAGAGAAGAAAAAGAGCGTGAAAGAGAAGAAAAAGAGCGTGAAAGAGCAGAAAAAGAGCGTGAAAGAGAAGAAAAAGGCGTGAAAGAGAAGAAAAAAAAGAGCGTGAAAGAGAAGAAAAAAGAGCGTGAAATGAGAGAAAAAGAGCGTGAAGAGAAGAAAAAGGAGCGTGAAAGAGAAGAAAAAGAGCGTGAAAGGAAGAAAAGAGCGTGACAGAGAAGAAAAAGAAGAGCCGTGAAAGAGTAGTAAAAGAGCGTGACAAGAGCAGAACAAGAGCGTGACAGAGCAGAAAAAAGCGTGAAAGAGAAGAAAAGAGCGTGAAAGAAGAAGAAAAAGAGCGTGAAAGAGAATAAAAAGAGAGTGGAAAGAGAGAAAAGAGAGTGAAAGAGAAGAAAAAGAGCGTGAAAGAGAGAAAAAGAGCGTGAAAGAGAAAAAAAAAGCGCGTGAAAGAGAAGAAAAGATGCGTGAAAAGAGAAGAAAAAAGAGCGTGAAAGAGCAGAAAAAGAGCGTGAAAGGAAGACAAGAGCGTGAAAGAGAAGAAAGAGCAGTGAAAGGAGGGGAAGAAAAAGAGCGTGAAAGAGGAGAAAAAGAGCGTGGAAAGAGAAGAAAAAGAGCGTGAAAGAGAAAAAAAAGAGCGTGAAGAGAAGAAAAAGAGCGTGAAAAGAGAGAAAAAAGAAGCGTGAAAGAGAAGAAAAAGAGCGTGAATAGAGAAGAAAAAGATCGTGAAAGACCAAGAAAAAGAGCGTGAAAGAGAAGAAAAGAGCGTGAAAGAGGCAGAAAAGAAGCGTGAAAGAGCAGAAAAAGAGCGTGAAAGAGAAGAAAAAGAGCGTGAAAGAGAAGAAAAAGAGCGTGAAAGAGAAGAAAAAGAGCGTGAAAGAGAAGAAAAAGAGAGTGAAATAGCAAGAAAAGAGAGTGAAAGCGAAGAGCAAGAAGAAAAAGAGCGTGAAAGAGAAGAAAAAAGTCGTGTGAAAGAGCAGAAAAAGAGATTGAAAGAGCAGAAAAGAGCGTGAAAGAGAAGAAAAAGAGCGTGAAAGAGAAGAAAAAAAAAGAGCGTGACAGAGAATAAAAAAGAGCGTGAAGAGCAGAAAAAGAACGTGATGAGACATCAGTTTAAAAGTCCTCGCTCTGCACGACTAAGGTCACGCCACTCAAAACTCCCCAAATAAATTACAATTAACAAAAAATTTGCCTCTTTACCTCAGTTCTCTGATACGATCCTTAGTCTTCTTTAGAGAGTTCGAATCTCTGCCACGCATTTTCAGGTACCTACAGAGGATTGGAACCTGGCTATCAAGCCAAACTTAATGTAAAGGCTTATCTGTCTTAGAACAGTGTGCAGGATAATGCCGTTATGATTGTAGTTAAAGATGCTATACTTACAGTTCGCGGTCACCACAGAAAGATTACCGACAAAACTTCCGCACATGAACAAAAATACTGGTCAAAAAACCCCCTTTTTACCTAGAATTTGCCTCAGAGAATTCATGAGCCCTTACACTGCTTCACGTCTGCATCAGTCACAATTATGACGATCTGTAAATCTCGTAGCACTGGAGGAATTTTAAACGTAAAATATGCCTACTCTCATGGTGCACATTAAAGACAAGGATGAGACAAACCTACTCAAAGCTGCTAAATAGCAGATGTCCTTTTCCTTAGGACATCGCCCTGTATCCTCGGGAAGAGAAGGCCAGTCCATTGTAAGTTCAGGTGCAAGTTATGAAAATGATGTAAGTCTGTAGATAGTGGTTCCAAGCCAAGTGTGTTTCTGCTATTTCTGTAAGAAAACTGGCCCCTCATACAGAACTGTCCTGACCCTAGTGTAAGTAGCTAAATGGCACATTTTCATAAAACCAGTTGCTCGTGGAAAATAATTCACTCCCTTTTGTTACTGTCATTTCAAAACCCTTCAGGTCACAAGGTTACTGTCTCCCTCACTCTGACTGGAGGAAGCGCCCTCATCCAGATATGCGGGATACTGCTTCTGCCCATCATCCTCTTAAAATCAGCACTTCCGGGAGTAGAAACGGTAGTTTAACAGGGGAGAAGGTTACCTCAAGAGGCTTTTCACAGAACTTTCCCCCGTACTCTGGCTAGGTGTACCTGATTGTCCGCTTGTTAAGGGAGTAGTAACCATTGCTGTCAGTGAGGCCAAGTCTTACCCTTCCTCATACTAACTTCCTGTTAGCTAACGATCTGGCTGGTGAGTTAGTCATTCCACCCCTTGTCACTAATAACTCACCATTACCATACACCCTACAGCTCACATGTAAAAGGATCAGCCAAATCTTTTTCTAACTGTTCCGTTACCCTTGCACAGTCCGAACAACTGCTTCAAATACCCCTCAGCCTTGTCAACTACCACTCCTCATACGCCTAACTAAGTCTTGGCAAGTATTCTCTGAGCAACTACTTGCCGAGGCTCAACGAGACGATGCTACTCCTGTTCTCGGTACCATGCCAAACCATTCCTAAAGATCCGGATCACTCATTCCCCTTTCTTTTTCTATTACAACAAAGTTCTTATGAGGCTATTCAAACTGCATAAACTTTCTGATATGCCCACTTTGGGCTGAATTTCCCCAATTGTATTGCCAATAACGTGAGAGAGCCAATCATGGAGATCGCTCATGGGAACAAGCCGGTCAATAGGAATTAGAAAACTTGTGGACAAATCTCAATATTTTTACTGGCCAGGAATTAAAAAAGACATAACTTCAATGATAAATTCATGTCACACTTGCAGATTATGGAAAACGCTAATCAAAATATTCCTCAGTACCCCTCCACAACCTATCCAAGTTGCCTGAGGACCTTTTCAAAAGATCATCATTGACATCGTTGCCCATTGCCCAAACTAGAGAGAACAATTACATCCTCACTATATGTTTCCAACCACCCGATACCTGAGGCTTTCCCACACTTTTTGTTTTTTAAAACATTACAGCCAAAACAATTTGTCAAAACTCACTCAACTGTTCACTACCTTTGGCATACCTAGGGAAATTCAAAGTGACCCGCTGGCAAACAATTTCACGAGCGGTCCACCTCTTTGCAGTCAGTTCTGGGCATGAGCTTGATCACCCAGACTCTACTACGGCATACCATCCTCATCACAAGGGCTTTGAGAGAATAGTCCACCAGACCCTTGAGGCACTTCTCCGCAAGTTTTTTGTCACGACAAGGACCAAGAATGGGACAAGCCTTGCTTCGTCTATTCGCCATAAAAACGGGAGACACCCAACGAGTCCCTTGGTGTTGCTCCCTTTTGAGCTATTGTTTGGTCTGTGAAGGTTAGAGGGGGCCACTAAGTAATCAAGACAGATTGCTAACAAACACTACCAGTAAACTTGTCACTATCACTCCATACTTGAGAAACTTAAGAATACTCCTCGACCAATCCGCTCATTTGCTCGAAGCAATCTCAACAAGCTCAAGGGAGTAATGAAAAACACTTTGATAGTAAAGCTAAAGTAAAACATTCAATGAAGGTGATCAAGTCCTTGCTTTTCATTCCAGTCTTTGGTTCCACCTTACAAGCTAAATGCCTGTCCTTATACATCAGTAAGAATGTCCAGTGACAATACTATATCATAAACACTCCCGACCGCCGTAAAAGCACTCGGTCTATTCCATTAATCTACTGAAATTATACAAAGTAGACCAAACCTTGCACCTGATACAAAATAAAATACCTGATTCAAATACACTGCCAGTTTGCACCATTTCTGTACCTGAAAAATAGCCACCCCTTGTAACAGGTACAATTGTAAAAAAAAAAAACTCAACCATACTTGGTAATCTCAGAGATTACGCTAACCCACCTATCTTCTCTACACCGGAGAGACTAACCACCATTATGCTAAACCATGAAGATTTCCGTGGCGATCATCCCCTAAATTATGTAACATGACCTCCCACGTGTCCGAGCTTCTCCCAGGAACCTCTTCCTCTTCGTCAACCACCCTACCGACTACATCCTCGGAAATGGTGGAAGCCGGTGAGGCAAGAGGTGATTTATCTACTCCATCATGACTGGCTATTCCAGCCAGTCTTCCGTGGGCGTCACCTGTCTTCTCGTCCCCAAGGAGGATGTACAACTGCGCCTCTGCACGGACTACCGCAGGTAAACGCTGTGACTGTTCCGGACCCTACCCTCTAACAGACTATAATGATCTCATCGACAAGGTTGGACAGACTAATTATATACAAAATTGACTTACTGAAGGGATTACTACCAAATACCCCTTACGGAAAAGGCCAACAAATATCAGCCTCATTCACAACCCTTTGTTCTTTCCTATATATCGAGGAGTCATGGGGCCTTTTGTGATAGGGGGAAAGGAGGGTAATGGCCCTCTTCTACAGCTTCCAAAGGAGGCAATGGATCTACTTTATTACAGGATCTGGCTGAAGTTTCATGTATACTTAGAGCGACTTATTCTGATTATTACGAGCATTGGAGCACAGCTTGCAACTTCTGCAAACTCGCAGGAGTGTTGCCGTACAGCGCTGCCGGAGCACAACTGACCATCAAGCTGGCCAAGACACCTTCAGAGGCCGAGCCACGGTGACATACGCTGGGTACACGAGTGTGGGAGCGAGGCGCAAGTACTGACCGCTACAATGGCCACTATCTTCCTTGCTCATCTTGGGAGTAACCCTGCCCCTACTACTCCGGTAAGCCCGCTACGGCGCTTTCTGGGTATGGCTAGTAAATCATTTTATTTGTTACTCCGGAGATTCAGTCTGTCCACCAACTTCCGCGGTCTGGGGTCAACCTTGCCTATCATCCCTCTCACGCCGCGGCTGCACTAGTGCTCGGCTGTGACCTAGCTCAACTGTACGGATACGTTCTGCCTACAGCCGGCCTATCAACTGCAACTTGAAGTAACTTCCATGTCCCAGGTCCGTGCTCATCGCTCCTCAGACTCTCGTCTCACAACCCTTTGCTCTGCACAACAGATGCCATCGACACCAGCCTTTAGTGAGTCTGTAGGCTCTTACTAAGGGTTAGGCTAATTCTTACCACCTTGGCATACCATTCGGATCTACTCCAGCAAGTTCAACATCCACCAACAGCGGTTACAGCACATCGAGAAAGAACTCCTGGCTATCGTCTCGTAGGCGGTACACAATTTCAGTGTTATCTCCTCAGGCCAAGTCAAGATGCCTTTAAAAGTCTACACTGATCACAACCCTCTGTCTCTTCGCTAATCGTGGGCAAATTTACTGGCAATCAACGGCGCATTCTGCCGATGGTCTCGTCTTCTCTAACCTTAAACGCTGACCATCATCCACGATCAAGGGGGCACCGACAACATCATTGGGCAGACAGCTCTCTCTCGCACTAGAGGTCTCACCTTGCCAGTTTCACTCCTACGACTCCACTTCTTCTCCAGTGGCGTCGTCTTATGGGGTGAGTGTATCATAAGCTGTCTGCGGTCGCTTATCCTCATCCTGTGTGAGCACACACACAGCACACACAAGACTGCGTGGTGTGAAATAAAACGGTCACACAGCACACTCACACACACACGACCCTGCCTGGAGTACCAACTACTACTCCTTCTCTAAATCAACACGAAGAGAAGGCACCGGAACTACTCCTGGGATCACGCTCGTGTAGTTTGCGACTCAAAGGCTAGTGATAGCAGCCGCGGCTGGGCTAAATACGAGGGCATTTATAAAGCCTCGTTTCAAGGGGTGAGTCAGTCATCTTTGAATAGACTTAGCTGAAGCGTTACTTACTCTCCGGTGGATAACATGCAGTAACGGCCATTCTTGTGCAGCTTGAAGTAAGTAACCATGTCTCTAGTCACATTAGCATCGGGAACTCTACTCAAGTGCAACTTCACCTTATTATTATTATGCTTAACTCGCTCAACCTGGTGTGAACTTAGCTTAGTATTTCTTTTGTGTTTTTGTCTTCTCTATGGGTTAATTATCTTGTGTTATGTCATTATTGGTCATTAGATTAGATAAGCATTTTTCTTTAAAAAAGTCACACATTGGCATCTGTGTGTGGCTTCAAAGCAGATCATCTTACTCCTTCTAGCAAGGTGATTTATTAGATATTATTAAATTGTTATTGTTATCTACTTCTTTCTATGCACTTTTTTGTTATGGTTTCGGGCGTTTCAGTCTTCGGCTAACTCATAGTCCTCTAGACACTCACTGTCTCTCAAAAAAAAAAACTCCGCTGTCGTCAAGTCAGTTACGTATAATGTTATGGTTAGGTTATGGATTAGTTTTAGAATAATAAGGGAGAGGTAAGAGGTTAGGTTATGGTAGGATAGGTTTAGGTTATGGGTTAGGTTATTTAGGGTTAGGTTAGGTTAGGATAGGTTGAGGTTAGGTTAGGTTAGGTATATGTTAGGATAGGTTGGTTGGGTTTAGGTTAGGTAGGTATAGGTTAGAATAGGTAAAGGGTTTGGTTACGTATAGTTAGGTGGGTTTAGGTATAGGTTGAATAGGTAAGGTTTAGAATAGGTTAGGTTGGGTTTAGGATAGGTTAAAATAGGTTAGAATGGAAAAGGGTTTTTAGGATATTAGGTTAGGATGGGTTTAGAATAGGAAAGGGTTCAGTTAGGCAAGGTTGTTTTTTTGTCTTTTTTGTTAAAATCACACCACACACACACCACCACACAAAAAAAAAAAAAAAAAGTGTTTTGCGACAGAAATGGGGTGCAGATTCACCCAAAACGCATCACAACCACCAGAAAAAATAGTTTAAATCACCACGGGAAATTCGGTTTTCTCTGGAAATGTCCCCAAGTTTTTTTGAGGTTTGCACGGGGGAAAAAAACTGTATTAGGTATTTTAGGTAGTTAGGTAGTTTTGTTAGTTTTTGTGTTAGTTCTGGATTTAGGTAGTTTTAGTTGGTAGGTCCTTTAGGGAAAGCATCACATATTAAACCCAAAAAAAAAATTAACTGTCTAAAAAATTTTTGAAACCCTTTTTTAAACTAAATTTTTACTCAGCGCTGTGCCCATAACCCCTTCACCCCCAGATTTTTCCTTGGCTAATAAAATCTCTGTTTTTAGCCATAAAAAAGGAAAAGCCCTGAATATCCCACAGTATTTGGGGGCAAGGCTACTAAAAGGTCAGGGTTTAAAAAACATTGTTTTATACCCCACTAAAAATGTCTATGGTAGTCATTTAAAATTGGAAATTTACTTTTTGGGGCCTAAAGGGGGTTTAAACCGCATTGGTTAAAGATACGGCGGCCTTATTCTAGTTGGGGTAGAGAACGGCAGCGTTATAGATACGGAAACAAAGGAACACCCAGGGGAGGTTCACGGCCTCTTGTGTTCTTTTTTCCCCAATTGTGAACTTATATGGGGGGTTCTCTCTCTCTCTCTCTCTCTCTCTCTCTCTCTGCTCTCTCTCGGTTACAGGGATTTTCGACATAAGTTGTTTCGTCCCCCAGGTTTTGTTAGTTGTTTCGTCACAGATTTTGAGTTTTTTTTTTTACATTCTGGTGTCGTTTTGTAACTCTAGTATCAAGTTCAATGAGGTAAAAAACGACTATGATTTCATTAGATACGAAATAATTTGGGTTCCCGAAAAAAATTTTGTGTACGTGAACACCCCCCTCAAACACAACACTCTCTTCAAAATGACCCCAGGTATGACGAAAAAATAAATTAGGACGAAACAACTAACAAAACCGGGTATTAAAAAACTTGTGACGAAACTCCTGTAACCCTAACTTTATGGGAATTTGGGGCTTTTCTCCCCTTCCCTCTCCCTCTCTCTCTCTCACACCCACTCTATCAAACTCTCTCACTCTCACTCATACACTCACTCACTCTCTCACACACTCACTCCCTCATTCACATTCTCTCTCACACTCGCTCTCTCTCTCCCTCTCACCTTGTTGTTGGGCAGCTTGCAGTGGGTCGTGATCACTCTTAAAGGGTTGCTGCCACGCTGAAACAGCACCACGCCCACACGAGCCACGATGGCGCCGTAGTACTCCCGCAGGATACTGTCGCACACCTTCTGCAGGCGGTAAGACATGGCCACCTCCTCCTCCTCCTCCTCTTGTGACCTCTAGTATCTTCCTCTGGTGACTTCCTCCTCCTCTTGTGACCTCTAGTATCTTCTTCTGGTGACCTCCTCCTCCTCCTCCTCTTGTGACCTCTAGTATCTTCTTCTGGTGACCTCCTCCTCCTCCTCCTCTTGTGACCTCTAGTATCTTCTGGTGACCTCCTTCTCTTGTGACCTCTTCTGCTTAGGATCGCATTGTAGGTCGTTTGTCAACATCTAGTATCGTTTTATAGGTCTTCCTCCTCTTCTTCTTCTTCTGGTGACCTCTAGTATAGCTTCATAGGTCCTCTTCCCCCTCTTCTTGTGCCCCACCTCTTCCTAGGGACTTGGGTGTGGCCCGGGGGCGGAGGCGGGTTCCTAATAATGTCTTGGACTAATCCACGACACACTTATTTTAAGTTGTTGTTGAAGGGCAGTGATGTCGAATTTCGAGGATATTCGCCCTGGGGCACAGGGCGGCGGTCGTGAGGGGTGGACGGCAGCGGCGGCCAGCAGGGTGGTTCAGGTCAAAGGTGTGACGTTCAGGGCGATGAGGTGACCACTTGGAAAGTTGTCGGTGGGTGTGGAAGCGAGGACACTGCAGCAGGGGCGGGGGGGTGCAGGCGGTGGGAGGTGTGTCTTCTTCAGTTCTGTTCAGTTGTGGGTCGAGAGTTTGGCCTTTTTAACGGCACTCCCTGCCGTTGTTCTTTGCTGTCTGGGTCTTTAATTAGAGAGAACTGCAACTCCCAATGCCAGTGGTCGCTGGCAGTTTTAACTCACAATTTGTGTGAAAAGTTGGTCAACTTGAAAAAAAAATATGGGCTTTTCCACTGCACTTAAAAACAAAAAGTATAATTTTAAGAACGATTTTCTTCTATATGTTAATTGTATAGAAAGCCTGATTCTGTAAAACATGTTATTTAACCAAATAACCAAGTAGGTTATAGTTGAGGAGGCGAGGTAAATGTTACTCTATGATATTATACAGTCAATAACGTATGTTTAGAAGTTATCTATACCTAGGCAGTCATATGTTCCTGTTATTATTGTGTATCAATCAGATAGAAAGCCTGGAAGTGCAATGAGTCGACGCGTGAAGTGGCAATGTTTTGATTCAATCTCCCCGCCACAATCTCCCCGCCCACCACTCCCCGCCGCGGCGTGTCGCCTCCACAATTATAACCTACATTGTCGCAGCAACAAGCCGATTTCGGCATTCTTTATTCTTCGTTTTTCCAAAACATTGCTTATTGTATTTTGACAAGCGTTTGCCAGACGCAGCAGAGTACTGTCTTAGAAAACAGTGTGAACATCGCCAAATTTTACATGCCACAATATACATGTAAAAAATATATTAAGCTTTGGCTACTCGAGGCGAGTAATTTGCATTAAATTGCTATCTTAGAACGTTCAATCGTAGGCATGTCATGCATACACTTACTTAGAACAACAGAAGAACGTTCTTTTTTAGTATTCAGATGCGGTGCATCAATATTATCGCGAAATTGATTTATGAAAATATTAGTCGCGGAGGGGAAAACACAGTAGACCAACCTTTGAGTTAAAACTGCCAGCGACCACTGGCATTTCTCGAGTTTCAGTTCTCTCCAATTAAGGCGTATTTTGTAGTGTCCTTCCGGAGTAAAATTATACTTATTTAAGCTCCGCCCCTGCTTGCCATCAACAAAATACGATTGCAGCGCTGCCAAAGCCTTTCTTGATGTTGCCGAGAGTAAAAGTGTCGTACACTTCATTACCTCTTACAGAGGCTCAAGGAATATCGTTAAGGTTGACATATTGAAGGCACAGCAAAGAGTAGTAGCGTGATTGTCTGTATTTACACATCGATATCTAATTGTTTTGAGCTCTTAGTGTAATGCCCATTATTCGGGAGTATGATAGTATGAGAATTATTATCATAAAATTCCCGAGTTATGTCTTGTAAGTAATTCTTTTTTTTCAGTTTCACGGGTGACTCATCGTCTTTCTTTCTTTCCGCATCTTTTCTCATCATATGGCCATCCTACACGCCATTTTGTTTATCTTCTTTCGTGCCTTCTCCGCCATTTCTTTCTTCCTTCTCTTCCATTCCTCCCCCCCCCTGACATGCCGTATGCGAGTCACAATCCGTAGGGATAATTATTCTGCGATCAGTGATAACTAATGATTTCAGATCTTTTCATCTTTCCCCAGCTATCTGGTCAGACCAAGTAACTTTCCTAGATTCTTAATGTCTTTCATAATAATCCCTATCGTTATCGGTTATGGTCATATATGGACGTGTTAGTAAAGATACGCGCTAAAATGAAAGCCTACCAAATTTCTGTGCTCCATATTTCATACCCTCTCACTCTGAAAACGCGTTCGGAGGTTTGACGAGAAAACAAATCACTCCCTTCTTGGGTATTAGATTAAGGATATTAAATTCTTCTATATCAAAGTAACAGGTCTATATTATAGGAGCCTGGTCTTATGTACGCGAGTTTCATTATTTAAATAGTTATTTCGGGATTTAAAAAACCCCTTT
>JACEEZ010026020.1:0-17500 GCA_016584305.1 Chionoecetes opilio
TTTTTTTTCCCCCCCCCCCCCTTTTTTTATTTGAAAAGGGGAAAAAAAAGAGAAAAAAGGGAAAAAAGGGGGAGAGAGGAGAGAGAGAGGGAGAAAGAGAGGAGAGAGAGAGAGAGAGGAGAGAGGGGGAGAGAGAGAGAGGAGAGAAAAAGGGAGAAAAAATAGGGGGAGAGAGAAGTGTTGAGGTTTTTTGAAATCTGTCATAGAAAAGATAGCAATACTGTTTTAATTCTCTTTTTTCCCCCCCTCTCTTTTCCCTCCCCTCTCCTCTCTCTCTTTTTTCTTTTTCTCTCTCCCCTTCCCCTTCTCTCTCTTTTTCCCTTCCCCTAAAAACTTGCCTTGCACCACCTTTAGTAAAACACATATTAATCCCTTTAGCTAGTAAAGAATATCGATCTCAGTCTTTGTGACTTTTAAAACCTTGGACACCAAATCATTCTCTTTTGTTAAAAAAAATTGAAGGTGTCGTACCCCTTGGTGGTGCACAAAATTGGCGTAATTTTTTTAAGTCCAAAAAGGGAATGTACAGTTTATAATAACATTCCTCTTCACATTATTAGTTTTGGATACCACAAGGATAAATTTTTTGGGTCCCGTTTTATTTTTTTTTTAATTTTATCACGCGTCGCATAATACACTCAAATGTCTTCTCTTTGTGATGTACCACATTTTTTTTTCAGGGACAAATTTTCACTGAATTAAAAAAAACATTAAATGCGGAATCATTCGGTCCAATGGATAAAAAGTAATAAAATTAAAAATTTGAGTGCTACTCAAACTTTTTATAGGGGTATCTTGTGTTTTGATGATGCAACCACCAAATATTGATGTATGCATAGACAACCTTATTTTAGAGCGGGTTTGGTGGATATAATTTTTGGGTTTTATTTTGTATAACGAATGGGAAAACTCAATACAGAATTTTTTTTTCTTTTTTTCTTTTGCCCAAGGCCTGTAGGCGTGGGGACCCCGGGCTCGGATGGGAGGTTGGAGGTTTACTTGAGGTTCTGATGTTGGGCCCCGCCCGTTGGTGGGGCAGGGGATTTTTATATGACGCCTGTGATTTAAAAGGTCAGCGCCCCCCCTTTTTTCCCCCCGATGACTCGCAGTCGGTAGAGTTGATGGGGGAAAGGGGATGTGGGTGTTCTTAGGCCCCTCGACATGCGAAAATTTTTTTTTTGGTTTTTTTTTTCGGGGGGGTCGAACTCGGGGCCCGAGAAAGCCAGTCGGGACTCTAACCCCTCCGCTACCGCCCTTTTGTAAGTGTTACTAAAAGTTTGTAAAAAAAATGGGTATACAAAGATACGAAAAAAAAAACCCTTTATAGTTTTAAACAAATATATTTCAATAGCTAGCCAACCCCTTTTTTTATTTTTCAGCTGTATGGGGGACCTTTAAAAAATTACTTGACGTCTTTTTATTAATCAAAAAAAAAGTTTCGTGTAATGTCTCCAAAACAAGATATGCCCCACAGACCCTCTCTTAAAAACCCAATTTACTCAAACAACGATATTATATCCCTCCAAGAAATTATTTATACATTAAAAACTTATACAATCCAAGTTGACAGGGTTTTCAGTTCTTTAACAACTCAAATACCGAGGACCAAATGACTAAAAGTTCTTTTATGAGAGCGTCCCCCACAGCGAAGCTTTACGGTTAGGGGAGGAACACTGTGGCATGGGGCCAGAACATCTTACAAAAAATCACCGATAGTAACATGTAAAGGGGTAAAATAAAGAAGAAAAAAATTGATCAATAAATCTACCTTTTTATTCATGGTATTTTAAAGCCCAGGCAGTGCCGGGCACACCCACGCCACGCCACCCCACGGGCCACGCAGGGCCCCACGCAAGGAAAATTAAAAAAAAATGGAAAATAAGACCACGCGTCTTTGTGCGCCCAACTGTTGTCAGGATTGGGAGAAGCTAGCGAGTTGTATGCTAGGCGTTGCGCGAAAAGGGGCGCATGCATATAGCTAGCGCGGTTTTTGGCGTGTCTGGCGTCCTTCTGGCGTTACATTCATCGCCGAGCCCGCGCACATTTTTGACATCACAAAAATCCCGACGCACAAGCAAATGCAGCAAAGCATAGCGTTGGTAAAAGCGCGCTCGACGAACGAGAAAAACGAAGCTGACGCACCCTAGCGAACGACAAAGCACTGGCCAAAATTTTAAGTGTTTTTTATGGCGGGGCCGTGCTCGGTGTGTGGGCTGGGCCTTTGTGCTTTGTATGTTTGTGTGTTTGTTAATATTAGCATTTGTTTTTTTCTTATCAAATTTTTTTTATTCCTATTTGTATTTATTTTTATTTAATAGTAATGTTTGTAGTTTTAATTTGCCCAATAATATTTTGGGAGTTTTTTAAGGGTAATCGATTTATTATATTATTTATATTTTTTTTCGGCTTATTTTTCTGACCTAAATCGGCAACTACGTGTTTCGCAGCAGGCTTGAAGGTCTCCGGCTCAACGACCCAAACCTTATAATATACTAGCCGCAAAACCCCCTCCGGCGGACTTTTTTGGCTAGTTGCGGAGGCTATTGGTGGGGCCCTTTTGGGCCCACCACCTGTGTTTGGTGGGCCTTCGGCCCACCAAACACGGACTCTCCAGATAGCCCCTTCTAACTTTCCTGAAACATGGATTGTAGAAATGTATATTCCCCCCACCCATTCACTCACCCCATTACCCATCACCCCCCCCCATTCACTCACCCATTCCCCCATCACCACACACCTATTCCCTAAACCCATCCACCCCAGCCCATCACCCCCCACCCATTCACTCACCCATCACCCCACAACCCATTACCATCACCCCCCCCATTCACTCACCCATTACCCATCACCCTACATCAAAGTTCCTCAATTCTCGCAACCCACTTTTTTTCACAATTCTCGCTAATGGCTGCTAAAAAAAAGAGAAAAAAGTGATCGAATCATCTCAAAAATGGCTTAAAACCTTCCCTGGTCGACCTGGTTCCAAAAAATGTGCCATATGATGGGATTGGGCCACGGGAGGCGGAACCTATACCACACACATACACACACACAGACAGACAGACAGACAGACAGACAAAACTTTTGTTATATTTTTATAGATACATGTATATAGAGTATACATTCTGTATTGGGTAAAGGACCAAATAAATTATCAGTAGTAGTATCAATCTCTCTCTCTTTTCCCCTCTCTCTTCTCTCTCTCTCTCCTCTCTCTCTCTTTCCCCTCTCCTCTCTTCTCTCTCTCTCTCCTCTCTCTAGTTAATTAAATTTTCGTATCCCCTATGGATTTTTTCTTCCCTCCCCTCCCTCTTCCTTCTTATAGGGTTCCGTAAGGAGGAGGAGGAGGGGAGAGGGAGGGAAGAGGGAGGAGGAGGAGGAGGAGAGGAGGAGTGTTCTGAGTTTGCATAATTTTTTTTTTTCTCTCTCCAAGAGGTTTCCAGGAGGCTGAATTCTCTCTCTCCTCTCTCTTCTCTCTCCCTCTCTCTCTCTCTCTCCCCTCTTCTCTCTCTCTCTCTCTCTCTCTTCTTCTCTCTCCCTCTCTTTTCTTTCTCTCTTCTCTCCTTTTCTCTCTCTCTCTCTCTCCTCTCTCTTCTCTCCCCCTCTCTCTCTCTCCTCTCTCTCCTTTTTCTATTTTCCCTATCTATCCGCGGGTCGATGGGTTAAACTGGATCAGAGAGAGAGAGAGAGAGAGAGAGAGAGAGAGAGAGAGAGAGAGAGAGAGGAGAGAGAGAGGAGAAGAGAGATAGCTTTACTTCCGCCTCTCCCGGATGTCAAGGAGGTAGTGTTTCGTTAACCTTTACTAACACACAACGGGAAAACACACCCCACACACACACACACACACACACCCCACGACACAAACGCACAACGCACACTAACCCCAACCCAAAACACACACACACAACCACACACACGAAACACAGCAACAACACAACACACACACACACACACTACTCGATATACACTTTATCAATATTATTACTATTGTTATTATTATTATTATTATTATTATTATTATTATTGCTATTCATAAATTGTTCCTCTTTCTTCCTCTTCCTCCTCCTCTTCTTCCTCCTTCTCCACCTCCTCCTCTTTCTCATGTTGTATCTTCCTTCCTCTTCCATAACCCTTCCTTTCCGCCGTCCTCCTCCTCCTCCTCCTCCCCTCCTCCTCCTCCTCCTCCTTTTTTTTTGATATGGTTCACCTCCTTATCCTGGTCACGTATTCCCTCCTTCCGCCTCCTCCTCCTCCTCCTCCTCCTCCTCCTCCCTCCTCCTCCTCCCTTCCGTCCTTCCCGCCTTCCTCCTGCTTTTCCCAGTATTTTCCTCTCCAGTCTCTCTCTCTCTCTCTCCCTCTCTCTCTCTCTCTCTCTCTCTCTCTCTCCTCTCTCCTCTTCTCTCTCTCTCTCTCTCTCTCTCTCTCTCTCTCTCGGTCTGTTTTTCCCACGCTCATGTACTAAATATCTCGAAAAATTATGAAGGTGTGTGTGTGTGTGTGTGTGTGTGTGTGTGTGTGTGTGTGTGTGTGTGTGTGTGTGTGTGTGTGTGTGTGTGTGTGTGTGTGTGTGTGGTGTGTGTGTGTGTGTGTGTGTGTGTGTGACGAACAGGATCACATTGACGGATCCTTGATTATCTAACCACCCTCCTCCTCCTCCCTCCTCCTTCCTCCTCCTATAGTTTCGATCCTCCTCTCCCCCCTCCTCCTCGCTATGTTTCGATTTCCTCCTCCTCCTCTCGGTATGTTGCAAGATTTGAAGTCAACCCGGAAATATGAGACATTTGGAGGAGGAGGAGAGGAGGAAGAGGAGGAGGAAAAGGAGGAGGAAGATGAGGAGGAGGAGGAGGAGGAAGAGGAGGAGGAGGAGAAGGAGGAGGAGGAGGAGGAGGAGGAGGAGGAGGAGGAAGAGGGAAAGGTTAAGGGTTTGACAGTCAAGTTAAAATGGATGTCTCAATCTTTTTTAGTAATGATAGAGAGAGAGAGAGAGAGAGAGAGAGAGAGAGAGAGAGAGAGAGAGAGAGAGAGAGAGAGAGAGAGAGAGAGAGAGAGAGAGAGAGAGAGAGAGAGAGAGAGAGAGAGAGAGAGAGAGAGAGAGAGGAGAAGGAGAGAGAGAGAGAAGAGAGAGAGAGAGAGATCATATAAGTACAAGTATTTCATATTTTCTTTAACTTATCCTTTGTGTTCATCATCATCATCAATCATCATCATCATCATCATCATCATCATCATCATCATCATCATCATCATCATCATCATCATCATCATCGTTATGGAATCACCCTGTTGGCGGAATGGTGAGCACGTTCCATGACACCCTGAGAGACACAGGTTCGAATCCCTTAGACACAATTTTGGCTTCGATGTGAAAGGTAACTAACAGATAATACATAATGAAAATAATGAATAAAAATAATGATAAAAAGTCATCATTAGTATTATCATTGTTATCATCATTAATATTCAGTCTTGATATGTGAGGAGGAGGAGGAGGAGGAGGAGGAGGAGGAGGAGGAGGGAGGAGGAGGAGGAGGAGGAGGAGGAGGAGGAAGAGGAAGAGGAAGAGGAAGAGGAAGAGGAGGAGGAGGAGGAGGAGGAGGAGGAGGAATACATACATAGGAATACATAGGAGTAACAGACACCAGGCTAGCTATTGGTCCATAACGAGGGTATCTGCTGAACTACATACTACTAACTACAACTACATGTAAGAGGACAGTTGGAAAATGATACCATGTCCCTAAAGAAGATAGGAACATGGAAGTTTCGTAGTGAAGAATGATAGGATATGAAATATACTAACTACAACTACCACTACAACTACAACTACCACTACCACTAACACTAATCGATCCGGGGGACTATAATATGAATTCGCAGGGCACTATCAATACCCATTTACTTTACAGTGCGCGTCAAGTCTGTTTCTAAATGTAGTTATTCGAGGAGGAGGAGGAGGAGGAGGAGGAGGAGGAGGAGGAGGAGGAGGAGGAGGAGGAGGAGGAGGAGGATTACAAAGGATTACAAAGGAAACACAACAGCAACATACCAATAGTCCTACAAGGCTGGGAGGAGGAAGAGGAGAGGAGAGGAGAGGAGGAGGAGGAGGGGAGGAGGAGTACAAGGTAGGAGGAAAAGGAGGAGGAGAGGAAGAGTTGTATCACGGATCTCTTCTCCCCCCCCCCCTAGAGGAGGTCCTCCCTCCCCCTAGCCCCCTGTCCCCCCCTACCCAGGGCAGGTAGCGCGGCAATCCCCAATAGGTAATAACACGAACCTTCCCCTCCCTCTCCCTACTCCCCCTTCCCCCCCCCCTTCCTCCCCTCCCCCTTCCCTTCCTCCCCTCCCCCCTTCCCCCTTCCTCCCCCTCCCCCCTGGTAAAAGGCAAGCAAAGGTAACCCCCAAGACACCCGAAACTTCCCCCTCCTCATCTCCCTCTAACACTACACACACACACCACACACCACCACACCCACCACACCCCCTCCACACACACCCACACACCCACACCACACACCCCACTCCCCACACACACACACAAGACACACCACACATACACCCACACCCACCCCTCACTCCCACACACACACACACACACACACACACACCACCACCACACACCCACCACCCACCCACACACACACCACACACACACACACACAGTTAAAATGTTATCCAGGTCATGTCTTTTGTAAGAATGTGTGTGTGTGTTGTGTGTGTGTGTGTGTGTTGTGTGTTGTTTTGTGTGTGTGTGTGTGTGTGGTGTGTGTGTGTGTGTGTGTGTGTGTGTGTGTGTGGGTGTGTGTGTGTGTGTGTGTGTTGTGTGTTGGTGTGTGTGTGTGTGGTGTGTGTTGGTGTGTGTCAACAGGAATAACCAGAATGAGTATCAGAAGAAGAAGAAGAAAGAAGAAGAAGAAGAAGAAAGAAAGAAGAAGAAGAAGAAGAAGAAGAAGAAAGAAGAAGAAGAAGAAGAAGAAGAGAAATAATAATAAAAAAAAAAGACAATAGAAAAAGAAGAAGCAAGAGAGAGAAGAAGAAGAAGAAGAAAACAACAACAACAACGATCAAAACAAAGTAAACAGGAAAAGAGAGAGAGAGAGAGAGAGAGAGAGAAGAGAGAGAGGAGAGAGAGAGAGAGAAGAGAGAGAGAGAGAGAGAGAGAGAGAAGAGAGAGAGAGAGAGAGAGAGAGAGAGAGAGACAGAGCGAGAGAGAGAGAAAAAAAACCAGACAGACAGTGAGAGACAGAAACAGACAGATAGACACACACACACACACACACACACACACACACACACACACACACACACACACACACACACACACACACACACACACACCGAGTAGGCCAATTAACACACACACAGATAACCAGGTAAACCCAAGGTATATTACAGGGTTAACAAGTCACAAGTTAACATGGGTCTTGGTGGGACAGGTAGGTGGCTGGCTGTGTACCTGTCTTCTACCTCACACAGGCCGTCACACCTTATGGGGCAGCAAGGTGGCGGGGGATTCCTAAGGTGATACGGGCGGTGACTCATCAATTCCCAGGTACTGCCCCCCTTGCCCCCCTTGCCCCCTCCCCCCCTTTTATTCCTTCCTTCCACTGCCGTTATGGAGGAGGAGGAGGAGGAGGAGGAGGAATAACAGGTACCAGAAATAGCTATTGGTCTATAACGAGGGTATCAGCTGAACTACATACTACTAATTATCAAGCTACATGTAAGAGGACAGTTGGAAAAGGATACCATGCCCCTAAAGAAGATAGGAACATGGAAGTTTTGTAGTGAAGAATGAGAGGATATGATTTATGCTAATTGAGGCTATCACTAACACTAATCGTTCCTCGTTAATCGTTATTACTCCCAGGGCATTATCAAAACCCATTTACTTTACAGTGCGCGTTCAGTCTGTTTTTAAATGTAGTTATTGTGCTGGCTTCGACAACATTTGCTGGTAATTTGTTCCACCGATTAACAACTCTAACATTGAAATAATTTTTACGGAGATCTGTGATGAAACGTTGACCATTCAGTTTTAGACCGTTGTTTCTTGTTGTCGCGTGAGGAGAAAGCTCGAATAGGTTCTCTTGATTAATGATATCATATCCTTTAAGGAGCTTAAAATTTTATATCAAGTCCCCACGGATTCTGCGATATTTTAAGGAAAACATATTAAGTTTCCGCAGTCTCTCTTCATAAGATGAATTTCGCAAAGATGGAATTTGTTTGGTTGCTCTTCTTTGCACTGATTCCAATTTGGCTTGATCTCTTACGAAACAGGGCGACCAGAATTGAACGGCATATTCTAAGTGCGGCCTAACCAAAGACGTGTATAATCGTGTCATTACTTTTGGAGTTTTATGTTCAAAGTTGCGTTTAATGAAGCCCAACATCATATTTGCCTTTTTACTGGCAGCTAGGCAATGCGGACTGGTTTTCAGATCATTACTGATGATGACACCTAAATCCTTTTCCTGCTGTACTTCAGTTAACGATTTATTTTGCATTTGATAGTTATACTTGAGGTTATCGTTGCCTATATGCATTACTTTACATTTATCGGAGTTTAATTTTAATAGCCATTTATCACTCCAATCTGATAGTTTGTCGAAATCACTTTGTATGAGTTCGCAGTTTTCTCTAGTATATGCTTTACCGCCTAATTTGGTGTCATCTGCAAGGAGGAGGACGATTACATAGGATTACATAGGAGTAACAGACACCAGGAGACCTATTGGTCCATAGCGAGGGTATCTGCTGAACTACATACTACTAACTATCAACTACTTGTAAGAAAACAGTTGGAAAAAGATACCATGTCCCTAAAGAGGATAGGAACATGGAAGTTCCATAGTGCAGAATGATAGGATATGAAAAATACTAACTACAACTACCACTACCACTACAACTAATCGATACGGGGGACTAGATACGAATTCGCACTATCAATACCCATTTACTTTACAGTGCGCGTCAAGTCTGTTTTTGAATGTAGTTATTGTGTTGGCTCCGACAACATTTGCTGGTAACTTGTTCCATCGATCAACGACTCTAACATTGAAATAATTTTTACGGAGGTCGGTGATGCAACGTTGACCGTTTAGTTTTAAACCATTATTTCTTGTTGTCACTTGAGTTGAAAGCTCGAATAGGTTCTCTTGATTAATGACATCAAAACCTTTTAGGATCTTAAAGGTTTCTATCAGGGGGAAGAGGAGGAGGAGGAGGAGGAGGAGGAGGAGGAGGAGGAGGATGTGGTAGTATAAACTAGGAAGTGTGAAGTAATTATGGTAATGCCTAGATAAGAGAATACATGATCAAAAACATAATAAGGAACATATTGAACTAAAGAATGATTTAAGAATGTGAAGGATGAAAGAAGAACAACCGCAGGAGGAAGAAGAGTACGAAGGAGGGAAGTGGAGAGCAAAGGCTGATGATGATTATAGGGAGGAGGAGGAGGGAGATGTTGAGGAAGGAAGAGAAGGAAGAGGAAGAGAAGGAGGAAACAGATCATATAAATCCTGTATAAGGCAACATACCCTGAGGTTTGTTTGGTCCATTTGACTGCAATAAACTTAGAAAAAAACATGATTGAGTAAAAAACTTGCAGAGGGGAAGGATAGAACACGAGCAGTCTTTCTGAAGAGATCAAACCTTTCCAAAACAGACTGTAACAAAAACAAACAACCACTACAACCGCTCCAAAACAGACTGTAACAAAAACAAACAACCACTACTACCGCTCCAAAACAGACTGTAACAAAAACAAACAGTCACTACTACCGCTCCAAAACAGACTGTAACAAAAACAAACAACCACTACTACCGCTCCAAAACAGACTGTAACAAAAACAAACAACCACTACTACCGCTCCAAAACAGACTGTAACAAAAACAAACAACCACTACTACCGCTCCAAAACAGACTGTAACAAAAACAAACAGTCACTACTAGACTACACGGCTCCAAAACAGACTGTAACATAAACAAACAGTCACTACTACCGCTCCAAAACAGACTGTAACAAAAACAAACAGTCACTACTACCGCTCCAAAACAGACTGTAACAAAAACAAACAGTCACTACTACCGCTCCAAAACAGACTGTAACAAAAACAAACAGTCACTACTACCGCTCCAAAACAGACTGTAACAAAAACAAACAGTCACTACTACCGCTCCAAAACAGACTGTAACAAAAACAAACAACCACTACTACCGCTCCAAAACAGACTGTAACAAAAACAAACAACCACTACTACCGCTCCAAAACAGACTGTAACAAAAACAAACAGTCACTACTACCGCTCTAAAACAGACTGTAACACAAACAAACAGTCACTACTACCGCTCCAAAACAGACTGTAACAAAAACAAACAGTCACTACTACCGCTCCAAAACAGACTGTAACAAAAACAAACAGTCACTACTACCGCTCCAAAACAGACTGTAACAAAAACAAACAGTCACTACTACCGCTCCAAAACAGACTGTAACAAAAACAAACAACCACTACTACCGCTCCAAAACAGACTGTAACAAAAACAAACAACCACTACTACCGCTCCAAAACAGACTGTAACAAAAACAAACAGTCACTACTACCGCTCCAAAACAGACTGTAACAAAAACAAACAGTCACTACTACCGCTCCAAAACAGACTGTAACAAAAACAAACAGTCACTACTACCGTTCCAAAACAGACTGTAACAAAAACAAACAGTCACTACTACCGCTCCAAAACAGACTGTAACAAAAACAAACAACCACTACTACCGCTCCAAAACAGACTGTAACAAAAACAAACAACCACTACTACCGCTCCAAAACAGACTGTAACAAAAACAAACAACCACTACTACCGCTCCAAAACAGACTGTAACAAAAACAAACAACCACTACTACAACAGAAGAAAAAAAACACTGTAGAAATCACACACAAATAATCACAAAAACCATCATTGATAAGAAAAACGATAGAAATTATATAAAACTGCACATTTGAACAAAAACACTACAACTGAACAACCTCACTTAAAGCATAAACAATCTCTCACAAACACTTGAAAAACACAAGTAATCAATCTCACAAATAAATCAATGCAATAACAAATAATAGCGAAACAAACAAGCTAGTACCCAAAAGGTGACCCAAAACAGACACAGACCCGAATTTCTTTGTCAAACTACAATTCAAGTATTACATCTTATCTTCGCGTGAAAGTTGATAAAAATGCGATTCGAAATGGCTACGTAGTTACAAGACCAATAAACAAACTATCTTGCTTGCTATACACACTCTTAAGACTTACGAGAGGGCCTTTCTTATTATCAGGGACCTTGCTTGTATGAATAACTCTTTAGGAGATACAAGGGGAACAAAGCTGTTTTTCCGGAATATTACACTTATATTTCATTTTTCCTCTCTAGCTAGTTTTTTAATGTTGCTAATATCGCATCTTTTTGGGGGGACAGAGGCCTTATACTCTACTATCATTACCCTTAATACTGGAGGCTACTATCTTTTCCTTCATGTTAAGAGATATTATAGTCCACAGATAACCTTGCAGTAGTCTAAGAAGCCATGTTACCTGTGATTTCTATGTAGTCCCCCTTCCCCCTGCCCCTCCTGCCCCCCCTCTCCCTTCCCCTCCTTCCCCCTCCTCCCCTCCCCTCTCTCTCAGAATCCCGCCAGAGAGGAAGGAATACCGCGAAGCAATAAAGTACCAAAAAAATATAAAACTGAATTTATGAAGAAAAGTGAGAAGTAAGATATAATATACGTGTGTGTGTGTGTGTGTGTGTGTGTGGTGTGTGTGTGTGTGGTGTGTGTGTGTGTGGTGTGTGTGTGTGTGTGTGTGTGTGTGTGTGTGTGTGTGTGTGTGTAGAACGACAAGAATGCTCGGTGTGTTAGTTATGTGCTGTGAGGCATAGTGAAGGAGGAGGAGGAGGAGGAAGGGGGGAGGAGGAGGAAGAGGGGGAGGAGGAGGAGGAGGAGGAGGAGGAGAGCGAAAAGGCCACACCCCACCATCCGGGTTTGATGGTCAAATAATCAGCTGTGCGAGGAGGTTTGCGGTGAGGAGGAAGAGGAGGAGGAAGAGGAGGAAGAGGAGGAGTAGGAGGAGGAGGAGGAAGAGGAGGAGAGGAGGAGGAGGAGGAGGAGGAGGAAGAGAGGAGGAGGGGAGGGGACATAAGTCGGAAAAACCCCGATTGTTAGTCGGGAGATGCTTTTTTTCGATAGCACTGCTCCCACTTCCTCCTCCCTCCTCCTCCTCCTCCTCCTCCTCGCCCTCTATGAATCCTCCTTGCATCTGTGACGTCACTATGCATCATTCCGGCCGTCAGAGAGGAGAGGAGAGAGGAGAGAGAGGAAGAGAGAGAAGAGAGAGAGGAGAGAGAGAGAGAGAGAGGATTACATAGTAGATATATGATCTTGATTATTCGTGATCAAATTAATGATTATTATCATTAGTAGTAGTAGTGGTAGTAGTAGCAGAAGTTGCAGTAGTAGTAGCAGCAGTAGCAGCAGTAATAGTAGCAGTAAAAGTGGTACCGTAGCAGTAGCAGGGCTTGTGGTAGCAGTAACAGTAACAGTGTAGTAGTAGTAGGTAGTAGTAGTATAGATAGTAGTAGTAGTATAGGTGTAGCAGTAGTAGGAAGTTGTAGTTATAGAGCACACGGACCTACACCAACACCAACGCCCAAGGATAAGCACAACGAAGGAACAACAAAAGCAACAACAAGGAACAATAACACGAACCGCAACAACCCAGTTAAGGTAAGTATGGCACCTTCACCCTCCCCCTTGTAGCACCCCACCCCCCCACCCTCCGTCCTCACCGCCCCCCCCCCCTCTCCAAACCTCTATTTTATCACCACTAACTTTTACGTCCCCTCCCCCCCAACCCCCTCTTTTACCCCCCCAAAAAAGTAACCCTGGACACTCCCCCTCTTTTTCCCCTCACTGGAAATACACACAGGAGGGGAGGGAAGGAGGGGCAGGAAGGGGAAGGGGAAGGAGGAGGGAAGGGAAGGAGGTGGAGGAAGGAAGGGAAGGAAGGAAGGGAAGGGAAGGAGGGGAAGGGGAAGGAAGGAAGGGAAGGGAAGGAAGGGAAGGAAGGAGAAGGGAAGGAAGGATAAGGAAGGGAAGGGAGGGAAGGAAGGGGATTGAAGGAAGGGGAGGGAAGGAAGGGAAGGGAAGGAAGGAGAAGGAAGGGAAGGGAAGGAAGGAGAAGGAAGAGAAGGGAAGGAAGGGAGGGAAGGAGGGAACACAGAGGGAAACAAAGGAATACAAAGGAATACAAAGGAATACAAAGGAAGAACAAACAGCAACAAACTTCTGATTCACTTCTGATAACACTACTGCATCTGAAGTAAAAGACTGTACCGTAGATAACACTATAGTCGCCAGTCACTCGCCACTGCACTAATGTCGCCAGGCACAATATATTACTACGAATTTTAGCATCACTACAGACTTGTATGTGCCACTGAAGATGATACACAGTAGTTTATATTATGTACATCACACTACAAGTCTGTTAGTGATGCTAAAATTCGTAATATATTGTGCCTGGCGACATTAGTGCAGTGGCAAGTGACTGGCGACTATAGTGTTATCTACGGTACATGAATCCTCTGTAATGAATATAAGATTATGAAGACCTTTAAATATTCTGCATCTTTCACTTCTATTACATCTATTCGTTATTCTACATTGGTTATATTCTTACATCTATTATACACACCGTCGCCTCCGTGGTGTAGTGGCTGGTACGCCTGGCTATGAATCTACGGGCCCTGCTTCGAATCCGGGCCATGGAAAGTCGGCGGCCATCCCACCAGCTGTTCATCCTTCCTTTCGGGGATGGTTGATAAATGGGTACCTGGGGAAACCTTGGGAATGTAACTGTGGTAACCCGGGTGTCACACTAGCCCTGTGTCCCGGGGTCACAGGTTGTCACCCACCACAGGCTCAAGGGCTAATGCCACGGAGATGAGCACCGAGGCCACGCGCAGTATAGTGTATGTCCCCATCTATACCTTTGATTACATATATTACATCACCTATTATTATCATTATTATCGTTATTATCATTATTATCATTATTATCGTTATTATCATTATTATCGTTATTATCATTATTATCGTTATTATCAATATTATCGTTATTATCATTATTATCATTATTATCATTATTATTATTATTATCATTATTATCGTTATTATCATTATTATCGTTATTATCATTATTATCATTATTATCATTATTATCATTATTATCGTTATTATCATTATTATCATTATTATCATTATTATCATTATTATTATTATTATTATTATTATCATTATTATCGTTATTATCATTATTATCGTTATTATCATTATTATCATTATTATCATTATTATCATTATTATCATTATTATCGTTATTATCATTATTATCATTATTATCATTATTATCATTATTATCATTATTATCATTATTATCATTATTATCATTATTATCATTATTATCATTATTATCATTATTATCATTATTATCATTATTATCATTATTATCGTTATTATCATTATTATCGTTATTATCATTATTATCATTATTATCATTATTATCGTTATTATCATTATTATCGTTATTATCATTATTATCGTTATTATCATTATTTTCATTATTATCGTTATTATCATTATTATCGTTATTATCATTATTATCGTTATTATCATTATTATCGTTATTATCATTTTTATCGTTATTATCATTATTATCGTTATTATCATTATTATCATTATTATCGTTATTATCATTATTATCGTTATTATCATTATTATCATTATTATCATTATTATCGTTATTATCATTATTATCGTTATTATCATTATTATCATTATTATCGTTATTATCATTATTATCATTATTATCATTATTATCATTATTATCATAATTATCATTATTATCGTTATTATCATAATTATCATAATTATCATTATTATCGTTATTATCATTATTATCATTATTATCGTTATTATCATTATTATCATTATTATCATTATTATCGTTATTATCATTATTATCATTATTATCATTATTATCATTATTATCGTTATTATCATTACTTATCATATTATCATTATATCATTATTATCATTATTATCATTATTATCGTTATTATCATTATTATCATTATTATCATTATTATAATTATTATCATTATTATCATTATTATCATTATTATCATTATTATCATTATTATCATTATTATCATTATTATCATTATTATCATTATTATCATTATTATCATTATTATCATTATTATCATTATTATCATTATTATCATTATTATCATTATTATAATTATTATCGTTATTATCATTATTATCATTATTATCGATTATTATCTTATTATCATTATTATCGTTATTATCATTATTATCATTATTATCATTATTATCATTATTATCGTTATTATCGTTATTATCATTATTATCGTTATTATCATTATTATCGTTATCATTATTATCGTTATTATCGTTATTATCATTATTATCATTATTATCATTATTATCGTTATTATCATTATATCTTATTTCTTATGTATCGATATTATCATTTCCGTATTATCGTTATTATCATTATTATCATATTTCATTAATTTTCATTATTTACGTTATATCTTATTATCGTTATTATCATATTTCATATTATCATTATTAAAATTATAAACATTATTATCGTTATTTCATATTATCATGGTGATTCATATTATCATATACGTTAAATATTATTATCGTTATTTTCATATTATTTCATAGATTATCGTTATATCTTATTATCATTATTATCGTTATTAAACATTATTATCGTTATTATCATTATTATCGTTATTATCATTATTATCATTATTATCGTATTATCGTATTATCGTATTATCATGATTATCGTTATTGAGTATAAGAACAATTGATCGTTATATCGATTATTACGAGAGTGTATCATCGAGAATCGTATTATATTAATCGTTATTATATTATTTCGGATATCATTATGTATCGGATAAATCAACCTCATTATAGTACATATATTGCATTCTTAAAGCACAGTAGATGAGTAAAAGAAACGAAGATTACGAGATAGAGAGAGAGATGAGAGAGGAAGAATGAGAGAGATGAGAAGAGATTGAGAGGAGAGAGATATAGAGAGAAAGAGAGAGAAGAAGAGAGGAGAGTCGAACGATAGAGTACGAAACTTCAATAGAAAGACGTTAGATACCATAGGAAAGGAGGTGAGAACAGAGAGAGAGAGAGGGGAAGAGAGAGAGAGAGAGAGAGAGAGAGAGAGAGAGAGAGAGAGAGAGAGAGCTGAGAGAAGAGAGAGAGAGAGAGATAAGATAAGATTTTCATCCTATCTAGACACTTTGCAAGTACCAACTACAAGGTTATTGACTATACAAAGCGCCGCCACGTCAGCACGAACTAGGCAGACTCGAACCGCTGACCGAATACACAGGGACGCTGCACATTGCGGGCTCACGTCTCTACCAACCTTGCCACCCTGACGGGCAGAGAGAGAGAGGAGAGAGAGAGAGAGAGAGAGAGAGAGAGAGAGAGAGAGAGAGAGAGAGAGAGAGAAGAGGAGTTGCCTTTCGCAGTGCTTACGTCATAACCAGTGTCTCTTAAATCTTTCTCTCCGTGCGGTATGAGAGAGAGAGAGAGAGAGAGAGAGAGAGAGAGAGAGAGAGAGAGAGAGAGAGAGAGAGAGAGAGAGAGAGAGAGAGAGAGAGAGAGAGAGAGAGAGAGAGAGAGAGAGAGAGAGAGAGAGAGAAAGAGAAAATTATTCATTTACTAGGCCTAATGTAAAATACTGTCTGGAATGTGGCGAAGAGAGAGGAAGAAGAGGAGGAGGAGGAGGAGGAGGAGCAGGAGGAGGAGGAGGAGGAATACATAGGAATACATAGGAATAACAGACACCAGGAGACCTATTGGTCCATAACGAGGGTATCTGCTGAACTACATACTACTAACTATCAACTACATGTAAGAGGACAGTTGGAAAATGATACCATGTCCCTAAAGAAGATAGGAACATGGAAGTTTCGTAGTGAAGAATGATAGGATATGAAATATACTAACTACAACTACCACTAACACTAATCGATCCGGGGGACTATATTATGAATTCGCAGGGCACTATCAATACCCATTTACTTTACAGTGCGCGTCAAGTCTGTTTTTAAATGTAGTTATTGTGCTGGCTTCGACAACATTTGCTGGTAACTTGTTCCATCGATCAACAAATCTAACATTGAAATAATTTTTACGGAGATCTGTGATGCAACG
This sequence comes from Chionoecetes opilio, assembly GCA_016584305.1. Lineage (NCBI taxonomy): Eukaryota > Metazoa > Arthropoda > Malacostraca > Decapoda > Majidae > Chionoecetes > Chionoecetes opilio. The sequence goes on from JACEEZ010026020.1 coordinate 17,342, forward strand.
TTGACTGTTTAGTTTTAAACCGTTATTTCTTGTTGTCACTTGAGAAGAAAGCTCGAATAGGTTCTCTTGATTAATGACATCAAATCCTTTTAGGATCTTAAAGGTTTCTATCAAGTCCCCACGGATTCTACGATCCTTTAAGGAAAACATATTAAGTTT
>JACEEZ010026020.1:22500-35000 GCA_016584305.1 Chionoecetes opilio
GGCTGACCAGAACTGTACGCAAGATTACAGTAGGCTGACCAGAACTGTACGCAAGATTACAGTAGGCTGACCAAAACTGTACGCAAGATTACAGTAGGCTGACCAGAACTGTACGCAAGATTACAGTAGGCTGCCCAAAGAACTGTACGCAAGATTACAGTAGGTGACCAGAACTGTACGCAAGATTACAGTAGGCTGACCAAACTGTACGCAAGATTAATACAGAGGCAGTCTGACCAGAACTGTACGCAAGATTACAGTAGGCTGACCAGAACTGTACGCAAGATTACAGTAGGCTGACCAGAACTGTACGCAAGATTACAGTAGGCTGACCAGAACTGTACGCAAGATTACAGATGTGGACGCACGATCGCATTGACAAGTGTAAGAATAACTTTTTCAGACTTATATTCGGAAGTAGAAGGCGGTAACGTAACAGCGAGTAGAGGTAAGGAAGAGGAGGGAGGTAGGAGGGAGGGAAGGAAGGGTTAGAGGAAGAGGAAAGGAAGGAGAGAAGAGGGATGAAGAGGAGGATAAGGAGGAGGAGGAGGAGGAGGAGGAGGTGATATATGAGTAAGGCGGTAGAAAAGAAGAGAGGAGGAAGAGGCGGGAAGGAGAGGGAAGACCTGAGGAATGGTAAGGGAGGAGGAGGGGGAAAGGAGGAGGAGGAGGAGGAGGGGGAAAGGAGGGGAGGGGGAGGGGGGTTTTAATTTTTAGGGTTTTTAGGGGGGGTTTCAGGGATATGTTAAAAAGGAAAGGTCGGGCCCCCCGGGGAAAGGGGGGAGGGGGGGGGGAAAAGGAAGGGGGAAAGGGGGGAAGGGGGTTAAAAGGGTTAAAATTAAGGTTTCCCATTTCCCCGGGTACCCTTTTTATCCCCTTTTACCGGGGGGTGAAAAAACCGCCCCCGGGACCCCGGGCCGGTGAAAAACCGGGGGCACCAGATTCCCCGGGGGCCCCAGGCCCCCCCCCTTTTTAAAACCACAAGGGGGCAGGAAGGTAAAAGGGGTTTGGGTAAAAGGAAAAAATGGAAAACCCCGGGGAAGAAAAGGGGAGAGAGATGGGAAAAACCACGGAGGGGGGGAAAGGGGTTGAGGAGCGAAAAAGGGAAAAAATAGGAAAAAGCCGAAGAGGGGGAGAGAGAGAGAGAGGAGAGAAAATGATACTAGGGAAAAACAGCTTTGTAAATTTCCCAACTAGGGGTTTTTGATAAATGCTATTGGGTCATCGTGCTAAAAAATAATAATAAGATGATGATAAGGATAGTAAAAAATTATGACGATGAAAAGCGTAACAATAAAAATTAATACTGAAAACTATAAAAAATCAAAAATTGAGGGGAAAACGAAGGAGATAACAAAACCCCACACGCACCACACCACACACCCCAAAAAACACCACCCCACACAGTTATCTGCCCCCAAAAATTTTTATTGTAAAAGGATATTTTATATTTGCGAGAAAAATCTTGAAAGAGAGAGAGAGAGAAAAGAGAGGGGAGAAAAAGGGAAAAAGGGAAAAGGGGAGAGAGAAAAAGAGAGAGAGAGGAGAAGGAGGGGAGAGAAGAGGGAGAGGGGGAGAGAGGAGGGGGTGAGAGGGGAGAGAAAAGAGAGGAGATGAGAGAAGAGAGAGAGAGAGAGATTGTTTGTAGCAGGAATCACTTTTAATTTACCCCTGACTAAATGTAGGTCGTGTGTGTGTGTGTGTGTATGTTTTTTTCACCCAGGGCCCTTAAACCCACGACTGGACACCCCAATTTTCCAGTTTACTCCCCTCCCGGGGAAAAGAGCTTATAGAGCGATGAAGGTTTTTGGGAAAAAAAAGTTCATAGCTATAAGACCACAGCCCCCCACCCCTTGCTCAATGGGACAGTAACGATCATTGAACCCCAGGGGAAAAATCCCTTTAAGAGTAACCGGGGATAAAAACGCCCCGGCCCCCAGAAAAGCCAGCAAAAAAATCTCGCCCAAACCAGCCCTAGGACCAAGTATGTATGTAAATTGAACTTTTTTGCCCTTTTTAATGTAATTTTATGAAAATTTTGTAATGTTTTTAAGTAGTGGGTTAGAGAGTAGTAGGAGTAGTAGTAGTAGTAGTAGTAATAGAAAGTAGTAGTAGTAGTATAGTAGAAAGTAGTAGAGTAGTAGTAGTAGTAGGAGTAGTAGTAGTAGTAGTGTAGTAGTAGTATAGTAGTAGTAGAGTAGTAGTGTGGGTAGTAGTAGTGGGATTTAGTAGGAGTAGTGGGTTGGAGTAGGAGTATAGTAGTAGTAGTAGTGGGTAGTATAGTATTTAGTAGTAGTAGTATTTAGTATTTGTAGTAGAAAGTAGTAGTATGCCACAGCCCATTTCATATTAAAAAAACAGCTATATTTACTACATCTACTACTACTACTTCTACTACTACTATAATACTAACTACTCATTCTCAAAATACACTACTGCTACTACTACATACATCTACTATACTATTACCCTACTACGGGTACTACTATACTACTCTATTACTACTATACTATACTACTACTACTACTATTACTACTATATTTTAAAAATACTACTACTACAAATACTATCTCACACTACTACTACTACTACTACTACTATTCAACATATACTACTATACTAATTTATACAAATACTACTACTACAACTTTTTTTTTTTTTTTTTTTTTTTTTTTTAAAATTACTACAAACTACTATTACTATTCACATTTACTACTACGTACTACTACACTATTCTACTACTACTCTACTATCTACAAACTACTACTACAAACTACTTTTAAACTATTATTACTACTACTACTACTATACGTACTACTATTTACTACTACTACTACAAATACTCCCTATTTACTACTACTATTACTATAACTACTACAAACTTTTTTCCTCCCCCTCCTAAAATACTAAAATACTATCCAAAATACTATGGGTCTCCCCTTTTACCCACCACACACACCCCACACACAACACACACTGTATTCATGTCACTTTTTCTTGATCCCAGCCCAGGGTTTAGTTTTTTTCCCTTTTTACTGGCAAAGAAAAGGGGGGAAGGATGCGAGGAGGAGGAGGAGGGGGAGGAGGGAGGAGGAGGAGGAGGAGGAGGAGGAGGAGGAGGAGGGGGAAAATTACAGAGGAGAAACAAACACAAAACCCCTGTAGAAAGTTCTTCTTTTCTCTCTCTTTTCCCCTCTCTCTCTCTCTCTCTCTCCCCCCCCCCCCCCACACAAAAACACACACACACCCCCAACAAAACACACACACACACACCCCCACCCCACACCCCAAAACCAACACACACACACACCCCCACACAAAACACACACACACCCCACCCCTTTTACGGCAAAATTTTAATTAATAAAAAAAAGGGGAATGTTTTAAAGGGGACGTTTTTACTCTTCTCTCTCTCTCCCCTCTCTCTCCCCTCTCTCTCTCCTCTCTCTCTCTCTTTTTTTCTTCTCTTTTCTCTCTCTCTCAAATGCAAAAAGGGGCTTGGTTATGGCTTTGAGAGAGAGAAAAGAGAGAGAGAAGAGGAGAGGGGAGAAAAGGGGAGAGAGGAAGAGAGAGAGAGGAGAGGGGGAGGGGAGCGAGACGAGAGAGAGAGAGAGAGAGAGAAGGAGAGAGGGGGAGAGAGGGGAGATGAAGAGAGAGAGAGGGGAGGGATGAGAGAGAGAGAGAGAGAGAGAGAGAAAGGGGCGTACGCTGTTCCCGTGATTTAGGGAAAGGGAAAGGGAAGGAAGGAAGGAAGGAAGGGGGGGAGGAAGGGGGGAGGAGGGGGGGGGAAGTGGGATATATGCAGGGGGGCAGACTTAGTAAAGGGGGGAAGGGGGAGAGAGGGGGGGGAAAATGATTTTGGTAGGGGGAAAGGGGGATGGAAGGGGGCAGGGAGGGGGAAGGGAGGAGGAGAGAGAGAGGGGAGAGAGAGAAAAGAATGGGGAGAAGGAGAGGGGGGAGAGAGAGAGAGAGAGCTAGAAAAAACCCCACTTTGAGATAAAAGGGGAATGTGGGAAAGGGAAAGGGAAGGGGGTGAGAAGGAGGAGGAAGAGGTGGTTGGGTGGGATTGGGCGCGTGGGGAGGAGGGTGTTGGGCAGGGAGAGGGAAGTGGGCGGGAGGGGGAAGTGGGCGGGGGGGGGAAGTGGGCGGGGGGGGGAAGTGGAGGGGAGGGGGAAGTGGGCGGGTGGGGGAGGTGGGCGGGAGGGGAGGGTAGGGGGGGGGGGGGGGGGGGGGGGGGGAAGTGGGTTGGGGTGGAGAATTGGGCGGGCACGGCAGCAGCAGCAGCAGCAGCCATGTTAAAGTTCCCAGGTTGTTTTACACAAGAGTGGCGTTTTAAACCCAGGAAAGGGGACGCGACGCACCCCCTTAAAAATTTTTTCAAACCCCTTTTTTTAAAAACCATATTGCAAGAAAGGAAATTTGCTTTCCACCCCACTAGAGAGAGAGAGAGAGAGAGAGAGAGAGGAGAGGGGGAAGAAAAGGAGGAAAAAGAGAGAGAGAGGGGGCAGAGAGAGAGAGGGGGGGAGAGAAAGGAGGGGAGAGAAAAGGAGGAGAGAGGGGGAAAAGAGAAAAAGAGAGAAGGAGAGAGAGAGAGAGAGAGAGGGGGGGGGTTTAAAGGGGGGAAGGGGGTGGGGGATAAAGGTAGTATAGTTTGAAATAGGTATTGGGGGTTTTAAATGAGAAATCCAAAAAAGGGGGGGGGGGGGGTGGGGGGGGGGGCATAAAAAAAAAGGGGGAGGAGGGGGAGGGGATTTAGATATAAAAAAAAAATTAGGTTAGGTCAGGGGTTTTGGAGGGGGGGAGGGGTGAGGGGGGGTTTTTTTTAGAAGGGGGCGGGGAAAGGAAGAGGGGGGGGGAGGAGGAAGGGGGTGGTTTTTAAAGGGGGGCGGGGGGAAGGGAAAAAGGGGGGGGGGGGGAAAGGGGGGGCTGGTTTTTTAAAAGGGGAGGGGGGGAAAGGGAAAAAGAGGAGGGGGAGGAGGAAGATGGGGGGGGGGGTTTTTTTTAGAAGGGGGGGGGAAGGAAAAAAAAGGAGGGGGGGGGGGAAGGGGGGCTGGTTTTTTAAAAGGGGGGAGGGGGGAAGGAATGAAAATAGGGGGGGGGGGGGGGGAAAGGGGGTGGTTTTTTAAAAGGGGAGGAGGGAAGGAATGAAGAATGGGGGGGGGGAGGGGGAAGGGGGGGGTTTTTAAAAAAAGGGGGGCCCAGGGAAGGAAGAAGAGGGGGGGGGGGGGGGAAGGGGGGGGGTTTTTTAGAAGGGGGGGAGGGAGGGAATGAAAAATAGGGGGGGGGGGGGAAGGGGGGGGCTGGTTTTTTAGAAGGGGGGCAGGGGGGAAAGGGAGAGGAGGGGGAGAGGGGAAGGGGGGCTGTTTTTTAAAAAGGGGGCGGGGAAGGAAGGAAGGGGGAGGAGGGGGAGGGGGAAGGGGGCGGGTTTTTTTTAAAAAGGGGGGGGGGGAGGGGAAGAAGAGGATGGGGGGGGGGAAAAGGGGGGGGTTTTTTTTTTAGAAGGGGGGGAGGGGGGGAATGAAGAATAGGAGGGGGGGGGGGAAGGGTGCGGGTTTTTTTAGAAGGGGGGGGGGAAAAGGAATGAAGAATAGGAGGGGGGGGGGGGGGAAAGGGGGGCCCTGGTTTTTTAGAAGGGGGGCAGGGAGGGAATGAAGAAGAGGAGGAGGAGGGGGAAGGGGGCTGGTTTTTTAGAAGGGGGCAGGGAAGGAAGAAGAGGAGGGGGAGGGGGAAGGGGGCTGGTTTTTTAGCAGGGGGGAAGGGGGGAATGAAGAATAGGAGGGGGGAGGGGAAGGGGGCTGGTTTTTTAGAAGGGGGGCAGGGAGGGAATGAAGAAGAAGAGGTTTAAATGGTATGCATGACAGGGTATTATATTCTTCTATTATCATATTGCCTTCTTTTTTTCTTCTTCTTCTTCTTATTTACTATCTGTCTTCCTCCACTTCTTCTTTTTCTTGAAATGTTCAGGTTTTTTTTCGTCCTTAATTCAAAGCCTTTATGTATTCATGCTCTCCTTCCCTCCTTCCTGGCTTCTTTCTGTCTTTCTTTCTTGCCTTCCTTCCTTCCTTCCTTCCTTCCTTCCTTCCTTCCTTCCTTCCTTCCATCCTTCACTTCTCTTCTACCACCAAAAATAGGGAGAGTTTCCTACCCACTGAACTTCAAATTAAAACAACTGAACTTCAAATCAAAACAACTGAACTTCAAATTAAAACAACTGAACTTCAAATTAAAACAACTGAACTTCAAATTAAAGCAACTGAACTTCAAATTAAAACAACTGAACTTCAAATTAAAACAACAGAACTTCAAATTAAAACTAAACTTCAATTTAAAACAACTGAACTTCAAATTAAAACTGAACTTCAAATTAAAACAACTGAACTTCAAATTAAAACAACTGAACTTCAAATTAAAACAACTGAACTTCAAATTAAAACAACTGAACTTCAAATCAAAATAACTGAACTTCAAATTTAAACAACTGAACTTCAAATTAAAACAACTGAACTTCAAATTAAAACAACTGAACTTCAAATTAAAACAACTGAACCTCAAATTAAAACAACTGAACCTCAAATCAAAACAACTGAACCTCAAATCGAAACAACTGAACTTCAAATTAAAACAACAACTTCAAATTAAAACTGAGCTTCAAATTAAAACAACTGAACTTCAAATCAAAACAACTGAACTTCAAATTAAAACAACTGAACTTCAAATTAAAACAGCTTCAAATTAAAACAACTGAACTTCAAATTAAAACAACTGAACTTCAAATTAAAACAACTGAACTTCAAATTAAAACAACTGAACTTCAAATTAAAACAACTGAACTTCAAATTAAAACAACTGAACTTCAAATTAAAACAACTGAACTTCAAATTAAAACAACTAAAACTTCAAATTAAAACAACTGAACTTCAAATTAAAACAACTAAACTTCAAATTAAAACAACTAAACTTCAAATTAAAACAACTGAACTTAAAATTTAAAACAACTGAACTTCAAATAAAAAAAACTGAACTTCAAATTAAAACAACTGAACTTCAAATTAAAACAACTGAACTTCAAATTAAAACAAGGGAACTTCAAATAAAAACAACTGAACTTCAAATTAAAACAACTGAACTTCAAATTAAAACAACTGAACTTCAAATTAAAAAAACTGAACTTCAAATTAAAACAACTGAACTTCAAAAAAAACAACTGAACTTCAAATAAAAACAATGAATTTCCCAAATCAAAACAACTGATTCAAATTAAAACAACTGAACTTCAAATCAAAAAAACTGAACTTCAAATTAAAACAACTGAACTTCAAATTAAAACAACTGAACTTCAAATCAAAAAACTGAACTTCAAATCAAAACAACTGAACTTCAAATTAAAACAACTGAACTTAAAATTTAAAACAAACTGAACTTCAAATTAAAACAACTGAACTTCAAATTAAAAACAAACTGAACTTAAAATTTTAAACAACTGAACTTCAAATTTAAACAACTGAATTTTCAAATCAAAACAACTGAACTTCAAATTAAAACAACTGAACTTCAAATTAATACAACTGAACTTCAAATTAAAACAACTGAGCTTCAAATTAAAACAACTGAACTTCAAATTAAAACTGAACTTCAAATTAAAACAACTGAACTTCAAATTAAAACAACTGAACTTCAAATTAAAACAACTGAACTTTAAATCAAAACAACTGAACTTCAAATTAAAACAACTGAACTTCAAATCAAAACAACTGAACTTCAAATTAAAACAACTGAACTTCAAATTAAAACAACTGAACTTCAAATCAAAACAACTGAACTTCAAATTAAAACAACTGAACTTCAAATCAAAACAACTGAACTTCAAATAAAACAACTGAACTTCAAATTTAAAAACTGAACTTCAAATTAAAAAAAACTGAACTTCAAATTAAAAACTGAACTTCAAATTAAAAAACAACTAAACTTAAAATTTAAAAACAACTGAAACTTAAAATTTAAAAACAACTGAACTTCAAATTAAACAACTGAACTTCAAATTAAAACAACTGAACTTCAAATTAAAACAACTGAACTTCAAATTAAAACAACGAACTTCAAATTAAAACAACAAAAATAAAACCCTTTCAAATCAAAACAACTGAACTTTAAAGTAAAACAACTGAACTTCAAATTAAAACAACTGAACTTCAAATATAAACAACTGAACTTCAAATTAAAACAACTGAACTTCAAATTAAAACAACTGAACTTCAAATTAAAACAACTGAACTTCAAATTTAAACAACTGAACTTCAAATTAAAACAACTGAACTTCAAATTAAAACAACTGAACTTCAAATTAAAACAAGTGAATCTCAAATTAAAACAACTGAAGTTTAAATTAAAACAACTGAAGTTTAAATCAAAACAACTGAAGTTTAAATTAAAACAACTGAAGTTTATATGAAACAACTGAAGTTTAAATTAAAGCAACTGAAGTTTATATTAAACAACTGAAGTTTAAATTAAAATAACTGAACTTCAAATTAAAACAAGTGAATCTCAAATTAAAACAACTGAAGTTTAGATTAAAACAACTGAAGTTTAAATTAAAACAACTGAAGTTTAAATCAAAACAACTGAAGTTTAAATTAAAACAACAGAAATTTAAATCAAAACAACTGAAGTTTAAATTAAAACAACTGAAGTTTATATTAAACAACTGAGTTTAAATTAAAATAACTGAACTTTAAATTGAAATAACTGAACTTCAAATTAAAATAATTTAATTTCAAATTAAAAGAAAAAATTCATCTACTATATTTTGAAATTAATTTGTTTTATTTTGAAGTTGTGTTGTTGTAATTTGAGAGTGAAAAGGTGTTTTATGAAAACCCCAGAAAATAGCATATTTCTTCATGCAAACTTTTTCTTATAAACTTTACCAGAGTGCTGCCACCAAAGGGAAGAGAGGGAAAAAATTATTTATGAAAAGATATACCATTCTTTTAAATATTTTTACACAGCAAACTACATGGATAAAGCAACACAGGATGAAGTAACGTATAGCTATTCCGTGTAGGTTACTACACATACAGTAGTTAAACAAAAGAAAACAAAAGTTACATTTTAGGCACTCAATTTGTTTTGGCACTCAACATTTTTTGGCACACAAATTTCTTTGGCACTCAAATATGTTTGGCACTCAAAAATATTTGCCACTTACAATTTTTGGCACTCAACATTTTTTGGCACTCAACATTTTTTGGCACTCAACATTTTTTGGCACTCAAACATTTTTGGCACTCAAAATTAGTTGCCACCTCTTGCAAACCCCTCCCTAACCCATCCTGTCAGGGCCTGGCCTTACTGCTCACCGTGGCCGGGACGCAGCGCCCCTGTAGTCCAGTGGCCAGGTCCTGGTTGTTGCGAGAAATGTATAGTTTTTTTATGGTTTCATACTCGCATGGGTCTATAGAAAAGATTTAGCTCGGTGGCCGGAGTGCCAGCCTTGGGGAACTCCGATAATTAGCATAATTACATTTTTTCCGTATAACTTGGATGTGAGGAACCGATTTCTGAGGTCAGTTGCATGCTTTGGGATCAAATTCAGGGTTAAAGGTCAAGTTAAAGGTCATTTTTGTACATTTGGGAGGTACAAACTTTTTGATCCCTGCATAAACTGCACAGTGCACACCACTCATACTCGATGCGTTGATTTTATTCTCACCTCTTCTTCTTTTCATAGAGAGGTATGATGACTGACTCAAGGTGTCTTCTCTCGGTGTGTCACGGAGATGGACAAGAAACGAAATTCACTGAGAACGGGATCAGGAAGCTCATCTTATGTGCCAAATCTCGTGGAGATGGAGACCTGCAGGCTACGCTACAGAACATTATTGATGTTGGTGGAGATGCGGCAAGCATAACCTGTCATAAAGGTTGCTACTGTACTTATACATCGAAAGAGAAAATTGCGAGAGTGAGAAAGTGACAGAAAAGAAAGGCTGAAGATGATGGTGTCAGGACAAGTACAAGGTCTCATACTAAGGTAGCTGATAAAGGTGTGTTTGAGTACAACCGTGATTGTATGTTCTGTAGCGAGGAATGTTTATCCATGGATGATAGACACCCAGAAAGATGGGACCGCGTTCGTAAGTGTATGACCAAAGAACGTTTTGACACAGGACGTAACCCACTCCCAACTATGAAAGATGTGCTCCTTGATGTTGCTGATCAGCGTAATGATGATGTGGCTAGAAGGCTCAAGTTGCACCTTGCTGTTGTTTCTGATCTGCCGTCTGCTGAGTGCAAGTACCACGTCCGCTGCTAGAACAGTTTTACCAAAGTTCCCACATAGGCTGCTTTGCCACCTGGTGCTGCAGATGAAGATGCTCTGAGGGAAGCCATTCAGTACATGAGCCGAGACAGGTCCAGATTATGGAAGAGTGTTGAACTGCATTCCCTGTACTCGGATCTAGGTGGCAATCTCGCTCCACGTGACATGTTTAGCAAGGTGACTGACTGCATGAGTAAGGAGGCTATAGTTGTTCGAGTAGATGGATGTGCTACCATGGTTGGTTTCCGTGACTCCGTTGCTAAAACTCTCAAGATAGTTAAGGATGACGATACGGATGAGAGGAGCATTGCTTCCGTGGTGAGGCAGATCAAGCATGAGGAGATGCGTCGGTCATAGTTAAGTCCATCAAGACGAGATTGTCCTCTCTCGCTGGCAAGAAGGTCTTATACTTTCGATAAGTACCACAACGTTTCTGCGAAGGACCATGAGCGTATGCGACGTGCTGGCCTTGGTTCCATCAATTACGACCTGACCATCAACACACCGCTGCCCAGTTGAGATGCCATCATGAGGAATAAGCACAACAAGTTGCAGCTGTCGAAAATTCTTAGTGCCTACAGCTTCGGCGAAGGAGTCACCGTGGAGAGCCCCAGCGATGGCGTGTTCACCCATGACGAAGCGGACATAACAATGATCTCGTACCTCCTTATGGCTGCCGAGTCCGACACGCGAGTCATCCGCATTCTCTCAGATGACACCGATGTGTTCGTGCTGTTTGTATACTGGATGTACCGAAAAAACATCCAGGCTACAGTGCAAATGGAGCGGTGGGATGGATCCATTTGGGACATCAACGCCACCTGTTCCCAACGCGGCCCCAAGTGCCTGGAGATCCTGGGAGTGCACTACATTACTGGTTCAGATACCACCTCATACCTGTACGGCAAGGGAAAAGTGTCGGCACTGAAGACCCTGAGAGCTGGCGACTTCCCAGACCTGTACTCAGCCTTCGGCGAGCTTGATGCCACACATGCACAGCTCAAGGAGGCAGGACAGGCGTTCTTCTGTGCTCCCCCACTGCTACAACCAGTGGGGGAGCCGGTTTAGTGGCCGACGATCCGACCATGCGGCTGGTTGTACTGGGTTACATGTTACCAGTAGCAGGGCACAGCCCTGACCATGCGGCTGGTTGTACTGGGTTACATGTTACCAGTAGCAGGGCACAGCCCTGACCATGCGGCTGGTTGTACTGGGTTACATGTTACCAGTAGCAGGGCACAGCCCTGATACTGAAATACCTGGATGAATACCTGGAATACCTGAATACAGAAATAATAAAGAAAAAATAAAGAAAGGTGATAAATAATGCTAAGAAAATAAAAAAAACAATAGAAACATAAAAAACAGTACTTAAGAAAATAAAAAATAAAGAGTTAGATAAAGAAAAGAAATAGAAAATCATTGAATTGAAATGAAGAAATATATGGAATAAGAAACACAGAAACTAATGAAAACAAGATTACTACATAAACAAAAATACAGATACATAACAAACAAAAACGAGGAGACGACCTCATTATCATCAATAAAAGTGACAATTTTTTTAAGGGAAACAGATTACTGAATTAAAAAAATACAGATAAATAAGGAAAAAAGACGCAAAAATTGAGGATAAATAAGAAAAATAAGAGAAATAATAATACTGATAATTTTTTGGCTGGAAACAAAACTATAAAAAAACGAGAAAAAAACAAACAAATATATGCAGAGTAACCTTGACAGAAGCGACCACAGGTTTCCCCTCTCCCTCTCCCTCTCTCTCTCCCCTCTCTCCCCCCTCTCCCCTCTCTCTCTCTCCTTTTCCCCTCTCTCTCCCTCTCTCCCCTCTCTCTATCTACCCCTTCTCTCCCTCTCTCTCTAACTCTCTCCCCTCTCTCTATCTACCCTCTATCTACCCTCTCCCTCTCTCTCTCTACCCTCTCTCCCTTACCCCTCTCTCCCTCTCCCTCTCTCTCCACTCTCTCTCTCCCTCTCTATCTACCTCTCTCTCCTCTCTCCCCTCTCTATCTACCTCTTTCCTCTCTCCCTCTCCCCTCTCTCTCTCTCTCCACTCTCTCTCTCTCCCTCTCTCTCTCCCCTCTCTCTCTCTCCCTTTTACATCTCTCCCCTCAGGCGGCCTCCAGCGGTTGCCATAGTAACTGTATGTGAGAAGGAAAAC
>JACEEZ010026021.1:0-7500 GCA_016584305.1 Chionoecetes opilio
TTTTTTTCCGTTTTTTTTCCTGTGCTTATACCTTATGGGTAGAACTGTTTGTGTATCTTGGCTTATTTATCTTTGTCCAAAAAGTTACATTCTGTTCTCAGTATCCTGTGTCCTTTGCGTGTGACAAGTTGGGTAAAAATACGCATGTCTGTCGCGTCGTTGGCTCTCTCTCTCTCTCTCTCTCTCTCTCTCTCTTCTCTCTCTCTCTCCCCTTTCCCTTCTCTCTCTCTCTCTCCCCTCTTCTCTCTCTCTCTCTCATCTCTCTCTCTCTCTCTCTCTCTCTCTCTCTCTCTTTCTCCTCTCTCTTCTGTGTGTGCATTTCACCTTTGATGTTCCGTATTTAGCATATAGTCTCTGCAGCCTCCCGTCTCCTTCCGTCTTTCCTCGTCTGTCTCTTCCCCTTCCTCCCTCCCTCACTCCCTCCCTTCCTTTACCGAGTGTACAGATTGACGTCATTACCATAAAGCCTCACGTGTGTGTGTGTGTGTGTGTGTGTGTGTGTGTGTGTGTGTGTGTGTGTGGTGTGGGGTGTGTGTGAACCACCTTTATATATACATACACATGACCCTTTTTTTTCTCTTCTCGCCAGTGTTGTCTTTCATGAGCATTCCTCCTCCTCCTCCCTCCCCTCCTCCTCTCCCCTCCCCCCTCCTCCTCCTCCTCCTCCTTCCCCTCCTCCTCCTCCTCCTCTTCCTCCTCTTCCTTGCCCTCGCCCTTATTCTCATCATCATGGTTATCCTCGTCCTCTTTGCCCTTGTTGTCGTCGTCGTCCTCCTCCTCTTCTTCTTCATCTTCCTTCCCATTTCCATCCTTTATCGCTTCTCTTTTGTCATCCTGATACAGTCCACTTTACACTTTTATTTTCATTATTTTTTTCTTTATTTGTCACCTTCAGTCTCATTCCTCTTCGGTCCTCATCTGTTTCTCTTTTATCTCTTCTTTGTCGTCTTCCATCAGCGTTCTCCCTGTCTCTGCCTTCTGTTCCACGTCAATCTATTTTTTTCCCCAACACAATTTTTTTATCTCCTTCATCCCAAGTCAGTTAGTGCACCGTTTTTTAAAGTCTACTAAGTCTTTTGTCATTTTTTTTTCTGTCTCCCTGTGTCTTGTCACTTTTTGAAACTGTGTATCTCTTGCCTTTTAAGTTCTTGTCGCTTTTGGACCCTTTCTATTTTAGTCTATCTGTTCTTTTAAGTGTTGTTGTATGTTGTGTTGTGTTTGGCTTTTATCGTATCCTGTTTGTGTTTTTATTGGCTATCGGTATAGTCCAGTCAAGATACGGTTTGACCCTGAACAAATTCCAAGAAAGCGTTTTATTGTTTTTTTTGGTAGTATTTTATTTTAGTAGTAGGGAAAAACATACTAAAAGTTTACCAAAATATGGTTACCACAAAGGGTCCAAATGTGACGTCAAAGAATATGGCCGCCAAAGCTATAAAATGTTAAGGGGATCGACTCCCCAATTTTTTTTTTTTCTTTATTATTAAACCTCATCTTTGAAATTTGGGTTTACATATATAAAAAAGTAAAAAAAATAGGGGTCGTCTTTTGGGAAATTTTTTTTTTGGGACGCATAGAAAACGAGTTAGCGAAAGAAACTGATTTTAGGGGGGTCCCCCCAAAGACTACTCCTCCGTCAATATCAGTCGAGAGAGTCGGTAGAGGTGTCATTCGAAAGAGAATAAAGCCGCTAGGAAGTCAAGGCCGATTTTTTTTTATTTTCTAATTAGATCAAAATTATAGCCCCTCAAAAAAAAAAAAAAAAAAAAAAAATGAAAATTTTCATTTTTTTTCATTTTTTTACTTTGAGGGACTATACACCTATACATTATATGTGGGGAACAACATACTAAAAGTTTCCCCAAAAATTATCCCCACAAAGGTCCTAACTATGACGTCAAAGACGATGACAGCCATCGCACTAAAAATAACCACTATATCCTTATTTCAAAGCTGTAGCTGTAGGTTAAGAAGAGTTTACATTTTTTAACTATATTGTTGATATAACAATTTTTATACAAAGTTTTATACTAATACACGGACAGGCGGGGTCATGACTCATCATGACGTCATGACATACATGTACATTTCTAAAAATATAGAATACACATTGCATTTTAAGACCTACTTCATCACTAAATAACCGTGTCATTTTAATAGTCTCTATTTTCATCATCAGACACTGCTTCCCTCACTCATATTGTCCCCAAAGCCCTTCTTGACATGGTCCGCATACCCGTGAACAGATAAGTCCGTGTGTTTTGCAAGTGCACCGACGTGTACTACAACCCCGAGAAAAAAAATTGCAGTGAATTATTTCAGAAGTTTTTCTGGCGCAGGTGAAGTATCCATCATCACTGGAACTAGACTGTTTGTCTGCAATTCCCCCCATTCAGTAGTGGTCCATGGCCCACCATTGTCCATCCCAAAACATCACTTGGAGGTAACTCCGAAGGGCATGATACTTCGTTGCAGAGGAGGTCCGGTGGCAGTCGTTCAGGTGTAATAAAGCTTTTTGGGTGAACCAACTTTTCGGCAGAGGGCTAGAATACCTCATTGCAGACAGATTGTCTCCAGGTTTGCCCCCGAACAATGCCACCATCGCTTTACACCCAGCGTCTTCAATCTCACTATGTTTTTCTTAGGTGTGGTAAACAATTAGCACAGCTATTGAAGACAGAGTCTCCCTTCAAAACCTTGTGTAGAGCAGTTTTTTTCCGATTCCAAAAAACCGCGGAAGTGGTATCGCATCCCGTGAATGCATGCAGGAACAGAAGACTGCTGCAGACATCGTTTCCAAGCAACTTTTCATAACCTTAATGTCTATACTGTTTCAGGACTCCCTTTATCCCAGTAGAAATAAGCTTGTTGCCATCGCTGGTTGACGCGTGATGAAAATAACACACCAATAGATCTGTATCTTCGCCAATGAGACTAGTCCTTTTTTTGGATGACATTGACACTGCTGCCTTAACAAACTCCACATCTGCATCCCCCTCTGATTGTATTACGTTGCAACCTCTGTCCTTCATGCGTTGTGAAATCAGATTGATAAGAGACTGTTTGTTCTCCACATTAGAAAGGAAATCCTCCTTTTTCCCGACAAATTTCGTTCCTTTCCGCAATGTTCACTTTGTTTTAATTTCAGAGGAGGAAAATAAAAAAAATGCTTACTTAATTTGTAGCCCAAGTCCCTTTTCCCCATCCAATGATACCCATATCATCGCCCCACGTCCCAAAAACTCAAGGAGGAGTAGGGTTTGGAAACCCCCCCCTAAAATCACGTTTTCTATCCGTAATTAGTTTTTTTATGAGGAAAATCAATTTTTTTCAGGAACAAAAGTTCTTAGAATTAAATTTTACGTATATATACCAACTTTCACGTTTGTAGGTTCAATAACAAAAAAAATTGCCCGATAGGGGAAACGATCCCCTTAACATTTATAGCTTTGGCGGCCATATTCTTTGACGTCACATTTGGACCCTTTGTGGTAAACCCTATTTTGGGAAACTTTTAGTATGTTTTTTCCTACATGTAATACTACCAAAAAAAACAATAAAACGCTTTCTTGGAATTTTTCAGGGTAAAGTTTTTTTTTTTCGTATTTTTACCCGGACTAGTAGTTTCTCTCTCTCTCTCTCTCTCTTTTCTCTCTCTCCTCTCTCCCTCTCTCTCTCTCTCTCTCTCTCTCTCTCTCTCCCCTCTCTCTCTTCTCTCTCTCCCCTCTCTCTCTCTTCTCCTCTCTCCTTTTCTCTCTTGTCATATGTAAAAGATGTAGTTGTTTAGAGATAACCATTTTCGCTTGACATTTTGGAGTGTTTCGCCAAATTGCTTTTCTAATATAACAAATATCAAAATAAAAAAGTATAAAGTTGGCAATAGTCGTCGTGGTCGTGGGCGTGCTGGAACATTTTAATTTCAAATGTAAGAGCGAGTTTCTGCGGAGATGCGATATCAGCCTGATTATCGTGCATCTCGTCCTCGCCGGGATGGAATTCTTTTGTGGCGGAAATCCAGAGCCCTTGAATATTGTTAAGATTTGATGGTTGTCCCAAATTTAATACCTTTTAAAAACACTCACGTATGTCTTCATTGGGTGGGGCTCGAATGTTTTGGGTAATTTAGAATACTTTTATGATTGGTATTTTTCTGCACCTCGAAAATTGGTCCAGCAGTGCACTGACCCTTTGAAGGCTTGTGATGTTTAGTTCCTCCACGTCTGTGTATTCAATGATGTTTTGGGGAGGCCTTTCTTGAGTATTTTTCCTTGATTCATACGCATTCGTGATGTACGTATTTCAAGATTTGATGAGCTTACTCAACTAATTTTGCTTATCTGTGTGGAAAATGGTAGGGAAATTTTATTTGTTGTTACATTAAATGGTCTGCGTTTTAGAGAATTTCTCGTTTGGCCTCCCTCAGCAGCGGCAGTTTGGTAAAAAAAAAGGCGTTTAGGTAAATCTGCAAGTTTCCCGCTGTTACAGGAAATTGCCAGTTTTTCCCAAAGCTTAAAAATATATATTAAAATATATATATATATATATATATTATATTATATATATATTATTATATATATATAATAAATTTATATATTTATATATATATATATATATATATATTATATATATATTATATTTTATATTATACGTATATATATATATATATATAATATATTTTATATATATATATTATATATATATATTATATATATATTTTATAAAATATATATATATATAATATATATAAAAATATATATATATATATAAAAATATATATATATTATATATATATATATATATGTGTGTGGGGTGTGTGTGTGTTCTTGTGTGTTGTATGCCTGTGTGTTGTAATATTTTAGCATCACCGGCTCAGCAAGCTTTTAAAACTTTTCTTAGGGCGTCACCCCAGTTTTTAGGGGCAACGAATATTCAGTCTCACGACGGTTTTAAAGATGCACTATTTACCCCTTTCATGAGGGGCTGTGATCTGCCCTTTCGTCTGGTCACCCCACCGGAACCCAAAGGGGGCTTCATACTTGCGGCTCCAGCAATTCTAATTGTTGGCCCGTTGTTGTGGCAGTTTAGGTTTTACGTATCGTTATGAAACGCAAGAGTGAAATCGTCCCCGGCTCGTTTTGCTGTTAACGATAAAGTTAAGCAGGTGTTGGGAAGGTTGGTGCTCACGGAGATGGTGTGGACTGGTGGAGTTGCCTTCATTCAGTTGTCCAGATGGGCCCAAAATTTGCTTGATTCCCCTATAAAGTAACGTGTGCAAACTCGCAGAGGATGTGTAGATATAGAATTTTTTTTCTAAATCCGCAAACCAGAGCCACAAATACACACACGTCCATTAAGGTACATGTGTGTGTGTGTGTGTGTGTGTGTGTGTGTGTGTGTGTGTGTGTATGTATGTGTGTGTGTGTGTGTGTGTGTATGTGTATGTATGTATGTATGTATGTAGTATGTATGTATGTATGTATGTATGTATGTATGTATGTATGTATGTATGTATGTATGTGTATGTATGTATGTATGTGTGTGTGTGTGTGTGTGTGATGCCTCCCCATACCCTGAATTATACCCCTGAAGAGAGTCGGAGATTGGCACACTAGCCGCAGAGGGGATGAATGGGGGAGGGGGATGTTGAAGACCACATGTTGGGGGAGGGAAGTGAAGGCAGATGGACGGGCGGGCGGTGGGGAAGGAAAGCATAAATAGAAATATGAAGGAAGAGAATGGCGTGGGTGACAAGGCATGCAGACAATAATACGAGAGTGTGCAGAGAAGGGAGAGAGAGAAGGGGGAGTCGATAACAAGGGAAGATAGGGAGAAAAAGAAGTGGGAAGGGAGAGAGGGAGAGAGAGAGGGAACTACAGCATCTGCAACACACATGCCGTTCAACCCTCACTCCCACGCAGCTTCCGGCACAGTATTGAATAGCGGGGCAGGACGGGGTTGGGCGGGGCTATAAGGGCTCTCACGGGCGGGGCGGGCTCATCGGGTACACAAGGCGGGGCGGGGCATTGTAGAGGGTCCTTTCGGGGGGCACGGGTGGTCGAGTCTGCGAGGGGCGAGGTGCTGTTAATCTGTTCCATCGGGGCATTGTTGAAAGGGCGGGGGCGGGAATGTGAAAGGCCGATTAATGTACGCTATTTACCTATCATGTTGTGTGCGTGTGTTTGTTTGTTTGTGTGTGTGGGCGCGCTTGCTGTGGGCGTATTCTAATTGCATCTTGAAATGGGCTTTGGGGCGTAAGAATGCAGTTGGGGCCTTCACGGGTGGCCGGGGAAGAGAGGAAGGGAAGTGAATGAGATACCGAAAAGGGATAAGAAGAGGAGAAGAAAGAACATTGATAGAGTTAAGATAAAAAGAGATGAAGACCCAGAGTAGAAAGGGAAGATTTTTTTTTCCTCTCCTATTTTTTTCTTTGTATTTTCCGTCCCGTAACCAGAGTTGAACTTACATATTTTGTCCAATGGTGGAAACCGTGTTGAAGCTACTGCCAATGTTATTTTTTTATTTTTTCTATCTCCAATGTAATACTTTTCTATCTGTTGTGTGTGTGTGTGTGTGTGTGGTGTGTGTGTGTGTGTGTGTGTGTGGGGTGTGGTGTGTGTGTGTGTGTGTGTGTTCATCTATATATCATTTTAAGTAATTCAATTAATCGATCTATGCCATCTTCATCCTCTCGTTTGTCATTCTACCTATTTACTTTTCTTTATGTCTTTAGATATATTTGTCTATCCATTCCCCAGTCTATCTTTCTTATCCGTATATATATTATATATATATATATATATATATATATATATATATATATATATATATATATATCTATAATATATATATATATATAATATATATATATTAATATATATATATATATATAATATATATATATATATATATATATATATATATATATATCTCTATTTCGCTATTCATATAAACTTTTTTCTATCCATTCACTAATTTACTATCTATATATCTGCGTCTGTAGAGTACACGTGCCGTATATGCATATTAAAAGTTTCATTGTTCTGTATCCACAATGAAGTCCTAACAATTACCATTTCTCTCATGATGCAGGCGCGGGGCGGGTGAGGCCACAACGAAGACAACACCAACATCAACACCAACACCAGCGACAGCAGCATCAACAGACCTGAAGCGCTAAGAAGCCGAGCAGCGGCGAGGGACTAGGCCACAGGAGGAGAGGAGTAGGTGGTGGTGGTGGAGGAGGAGCAGGAGGGGGAAGAGTATAGGGTGTGATGTTGTCCCTCACCCCCTTACCCGTGTATGGACCGCTCCCCCACACCCGCCTCGCCGCCACGCTCCTACTGACCACCCTCCTCTACGCAGGTGTGTAAGGTGGTGGTGGTTGGAAGAGATGACGTGATAGTTCTATTAGCTGTGATTTAAATGTTACGTAAGTTTTTGATATTAACTACGTCTATTGTTAAGTATTTATTGTTGTAGACCGTGGTGCTATTGGTCGTG
>JACEEZ010026022.1:0-11410 GCA_016584305.1 Chionoecetes opilio
CTCTCATGTCCTGCTCAAAAAAAAGGATCCATCACATACACTAAGAAACACAACCAGAGATTGTTTTTTACTAAATTTGATGTTCCCCCGTCAACTTATCTTTTTTTGAAAGAAAAATAAATAATAATAAAAAAAAAAAAAAAAAGGTTTTTGAGCCCGGGACTATTCTAAGAAATTCGGGGCTAAACCCCCAATCCAGGCCTAATACCCCTCAGTCCACATGCTAAACCAAAAGAAGGGGGAGGAGGAGGAAGGGGAAAATTTTAGTGATTATTTAATTTGATTACTACCCAGTGCTGTAAATGTAAAAGTAAGAAAAACATTTAAAAGAGAAAAAGATTTAAATTTGAAGGACAAGTAACAAGTATAGACAAAACAGAAAGGATTACAGAAGTATTAAAACCTAAAAAAGGGAGTCTAGAAATTTTTTTTTTTAAAACTTAGTTTAAGGCTAGAGATGTTTAATTTTAGAGACTTTTTTGTTTTAATTGAGTTTTTTTTTTTAATGTAGGTAAAAATTTATTTTGAGGAATTGCGGAAGCGATTGCGAAAGGTTTATCAAAAAAAATTGGGGAAATTGCGATTGGGGACGGTAGGTCGGAATTGGGGAATTTTGCGTTTGCGGAAATTTGGGAAAAAAAAATTGCGATGCCCCCCTCTGCTAAAAAAAAATATGGTACAGAGTGTAGTTCTTTTCTGCAATTATCATCTACATATACCTTCCACCCATAATAATTGTGTCCCTCAAACGGTGGTAGCCGGACAAAGAATTTACAGGATTCAGGGGTGAAATTTTTCCCCCCCCCATCTTGTCTACGCCTTGTCTCGTTGTAGGGGGTAAATCAGAGGGGGGGGTTCCCAGGCTTCTCGCCCCCTCTTTGCATGTAAACCCCTTCCCAAAAATGCAGGTAATATAATAATAAAATAAAAATAAAACAATAATATTCTTATTTTAAAAAAAAATTATTTAAAAACAAACCTTAATATAAAACCCCCAAAAGACACAGGACATTTAAAGCCAAAAATATCACACAAAAGGCCTTTTCCCTTTTGGGCCCCAATTTTGCATGAACCAGTTTTTTCAGTTCAGGGGGGGTTTTTGGGTTCGGTTGCGGGTTTTGGGTTCGGGGTTTCACAAAGGGAAACCAAAAAACCCCCTTTTTTTTTTGTTTAAAAACATACTTAGCTGGCGGGGCAATTGGGAGAGAGAAGAAAAAGAGAGAGGAGAGAGAGAGAGAAAAAAAGGGAAGAGAGGGAAAAAAGGGGGGAAAAGAGGGGAGAGAGAGGGGGAAAAAAAAGGGGAAAAACGAAGAAGGTAACGGGGGGGAGAGAAACGGAAAGGAGTCGGGAATAACAAGCGGAGGGGTAACAAGGAGAGTAACGAGAGAGAGGATAACGAAAGAGATAAAAAAGAGAAGAAAACGAATTAACTCAGCATGCTATGTAAAGGGATCTACAAGTTTAAGATGGGGGGAACGCAGGCCCACCACCTGTATGCCTCTTTTTGCCGTCTGAATCCTCTCCGACTGGGCATGGGAAAACCCTTCACGTAAGAAAATGGGCCCCAAGGGCGCCCTTGTTTGTTATGAACTAAAAAAACTCTCCCCAAGCTCCGCCCTTTCCAATGGAGTAAGAAAGTTCAGGGGTTTTTTGCTAGCCCTACGCGTTTGCCTCGACCCGGTTTTCGTGCGAAAAAGGAACGGTGAACTCTTGGGTTCCGAAAATGGTTCTTGAAATGTCGCAAAGGGAAGAGGCCTTATATAGGACGGTTTGTGCAATAGTAAGACAGAAGAGATCAAACATTTATTTAGTTCCTCACCCATTTTTCTCGGGGACCCCACTTGATCATTTCTATTGTTTTCACAAGTTCATGGAGCGTGTTCCCCCTTCTTTCTTGTTTCTTCTATCTTCTTTAAAAAAAAGGCGAAAGTGTGTCTGTCGTCTGTGGTGATGTGTGTTGTTGTGTGTGGTTAGGTTCCCCCCCCCCGTGCGCATACCTCATGGCACTTTTTTTGGGAACGGGTTGCCCGGGGGGGAAAGGGTTTTTAAAAAGGGCCTACTTTTAAAATCTTTCGCCAGGGCGGGCAAAAGCGTTCCCCAGGCGCCATGATTTCTTCTTTTTAAACCCCAGGCGCTGCTCCCCCGGGGGCTGGCGAGGGAAGTATTGGAATACCCTGGGAATGAGTTCTGGTGAGACGTCCCTCTCACCGGGCGATCAACATTTTTTGCTTTCAGTTTATATTTTTTTTACAATACTACAAAAGCTTTTTCAGAGATAGGAACCTATTGCGACGGAAAAATTTGGTAGGCAATTTCTTTCATGGAAAAATTCATGTATATTATTTCAAAACCCTCGAGGTTCCAAACCAGTGACAGCACCACCCCCCCCCCCCCCCCCAGGTGGTGTTTTTTCCTTTTTTTCCCCCAAATATTTTGGTTTGGGACCATATTGCACAATAAAAGTTAATTGGATGTTTTGGTGAGGGCATCTTTACATTGCTATTCAAGTCCTCTCACCCTCTAAGATTTCAGTGAGACGCCCCAAGCAAACATTGTCATTAGGGCCCCGGGAAAAAAAATCAGCCCCGGAAATCCAAACAACATTTTGGCATTGATGGGGCAAACCGAAATAAATTTTAGGGCCTGGCTGCGGCCCCGAAAACTTGTGCGTTCATTTTTGCCCCCCGGGCCTGTCGTTGCGTTACGTTTCTGTGTCAACGTGTCGGCAATCCGAACCCAAACTATTGCCACTACTGACCCCCCCAAACGGGCCGACATAGCACTAAATCGGCCATAAGGGGCCCAAACCAGAAACTGTATGTGCCACAAGCAGCCGTTTTTAGCATCCAAATAGTCCCATAAGAGGGCCTACACGCAACTAAACGTGCCACAAGAGGCCGATTTGCTCCAAATAGTGCCATAAGGGGGCCCTTTACAGAAATGAATCGGCCACAAGGGGCCGTTTTACATCCAAAAGTGCCACAAGCAGGCCGACTTAGCTTTTGAATACTGCCACAACAGCCAATTAGTTTAAATATCCCCAAAAGGGGGGCCAATATAGCCTAAATAGTGCCTAAAGCAGGCCCAAAGCTTAAATCTTTTTAAAACCGTTCCTAATCCCGATGTAGCACGCCGATTAGCTACCCCCCCCGGGATAGCTCCTGCCCCGACTACCAGTACGGAGAGAGTCCACAGGAAAACATGGCCACGCCTCCTGGACCAGAACATTTTCGTCAGATTCGTTATTAACCTAAATATAATTGTCTTTCAAAACTTAAATCCAAACCTATCCAAAAATTTAAACCCAAACCCAAAAACAAAAACCCAAACCAAAAATTAACTTTAACCAAATTTAAACATTTTTTTTTATAGAAATAAAAGGTATATTTGGTTACTTAAATTTTATTTGGAAATTAGGCTTTGTTTAGTTTGATTTGGTTTTGGGTTTGGTTTAAGATAGGGTTTGGGGTTTAAATTTTTTTTTAGACTTTTTTTAGGTTAAAAAAAGCGCATCGATGATAAATTTTTGGTCCTGGGGGTGGCCAATTTTTCCCGTGTGACGTCACGCAGCGTGGCGAGTCGTGGCGGGTACTATCCGGGCAGGGCAGCTAGTCGGCGCCTACCCGCCCCCCTTTTTAAATGAACACAGGTTTGTGAATGGAAACCCGTTTCCAGGATTGAATGGGGTTTTCCCAAATCTTTCAGTATGAGCTAAGGACCAAATGTGCAACAAGAAAAAAAAATTATCACTATTACTTCAAATCAAGCCCAAAACTCAGTCCGGCTGAAATCTTGCCGTGTTTAGGCAGTCTGGGACTGGCAGCACAATTCAATTAACAATGTTGCCCTAATACACCATCAGGGGCTCAAGAATAATACTGTAAAAAAAACAACAAAATTGTGTATATAAATATAATTTTTTGTAGAAAAATAATCACTGTATTGTTACCAAAGTGGAAAAAAAATCCAGACAAATGTGGGGAAAATTTTTTTATTTAATGAACAGACAAATAACAAATAAAAAAAACAATACATGAATGAATAAATAAAAAATTTAAAAAGATAAACAATGATATTTTTATATATTTATATATATATATAATATTATTAATTATATATTTTATAATATATATATATATATAATATATATTAGGGGGGGGGGTAGGGGTGGGGTTTGGTTTTTTGACTGGGGTTTTCGGGACCCAGTTCGATCCCCCGAAAAAACCCAAACCTTTTTGCACTGTCGATGGGCCCAAGAACACCCACATGCTCCCATCAAATCTACCCTTTGACGCGGTGCACGGGGGACCCCAGGGGGGGGGATAGCCCCTACTCACAGGCGTCACTATAAAATTCTGCCGCCCACCACGGGCGAGGACCCAACCATCAAGCCCTCAAGTGAAACCCCCAGAGCCTACCATCCAGCCCTGGGTCACCACTGCCCACGGCGCTAAGGACAGATTAAAAATATATATATTATAATAATTAATTATTATATATATATAATATTATATATATTATATATAATATTAAAAAAAAAAAAAAAATTTTTAATATATATTATATAATATTAATATATATATATATATATATATATATATATATATATATATATATAATATATATTTTATATATATATAAAAATATATATAATTTTATTGTCAATTTTACCCCTAAATATAGTTAAACAGGGAAAACTCTTTTTGGGTCTTATGGGAGCTGTCATCCCGCCCCCGCACTATTTTGACTAGTACATATGTGACAATCATGAAAATTGAGGCTAAATTAAAAGATGAACGCCGAGAAAAAATTTGGGTAAGTATCACGTCGTCTAACTTTAAAGACTTTTGGGAAAATCTGACGTTAAACAGAAGGGAAAAAGGGAAAAATTTCCCCAAAGTCTATCAAACTATGTAAAATTTGGGTTGGTTAGGTTAAAGGAAAAAAAATAAAACCCAATGCAGAAAAATTTCGGGTTTACCTAAACCAAAGAAACATTACGACCAAGGTGTTAAGTCTCAACCTAGCAAATCAAAAAATAATAGAATTCCCCCCCATCTGTCAGAGTGCAGGGCCCGTCCGGTAACAGGTCCTTACAGAGGCCACTGGTGTCCCTTTGTTTCATTAAAAAACAAACATTTGGGATAAAAACCTATGTGCCATGCTCACATGTTTTGGACCTTTTCACCATCTAAAAGGGTTTGATCCAATTGCCTAAAAAGAAAAATAAGTTTTGATTTTTTTTGATCCGATGCACTGCATAAGTTTGACATAATCTTTCAGAATTTTATTGTTTATCCCCATAATCTTCACAAAGAGATTGTTCAACCCAATCACCCAAATTTCACCCCACAAAACAAAAATAGCCACAATCAGTGGCGTACCGAGGGGGAGGCCATCGGCCATGGCCCCCCCCCCCCCTTTACAAAGAAAAAATATAACCCAAAAATATATGAAGCCAATATATATATATAATATATTATTTTTATTATTATTATAATATTTATATATATTATATATATATATATATATATATATATATAATAGATAGATAGATTATATATATTGGGTGGTCCCTTTAAAAAAAAAAGTTGGGGAAATTTTTTGTTCCTAACCCGGGAATTTTGTACCATTCAAGTGGAAATCACCCTGAAAATTTTTTTATGGAATTTCGGCTCGTAGGAAGATTTTGGGCACACATGACCCGAAGTTTTCCCTCTGTGACTCGTTCGACTGGTCATGGGGTTATTGGAACATACCCCTTTTCCTCCTCCTATTTTCACAATATTTTCCTTCCGAATTCGATTCTACTGTCACAAATTAAGTTCTAAACCCATATCTCCTTTCTTTTTCAGTTTGATATGGCGACTAGGAGCAAAGATTTTCTTGTGGTTCCCCAAACGGAGGAAATTGGCCCCAAAAACTCCCTTCCAACAGAGAGGTTCTCGGGGCGTTCTCCACCGTCTACAGCTCAAAAAGATAAACTCTCGTGATGTCACGCTGGCCGTGCCCCCCATGGTGGCTCAGTTTTGGGATATGGCGCGGACCCCAAATGATCCGAAAAGACAACATTGTCCCCAAGATTGAGAAGCTCCATCGGGAGTACGAGCTCCTCAAGAAGGTCGCTATCGGCGATCGGAGGCTCAAATCTCGAAAGAAAAGGATTTTGAGGTACTTCTCGACAACCTCTTCGACGTGGCACACGGGAATGCGCTGACCATGATGACCAACCAGGAGGACCAAAAGAGTTCCTCCTCGCCCAACGGGAGCCAGGATGTCGAGGAAGGATGGGCGGCGTCGATTCCGTCTTGCTGCCAGGAGACGAGGAATCTCTTCGCTGGAAAAGGCCGCTGCTTTCTCCGCCCGCAAACAAGAAGAGGGTGCCGCTTCCTCATCTGTGGCGCAGCTCGAGTCCTCGCCGCGTCCAGCTCCAACACTTCAGCTGTTGTCTCAGATGAAGAATACGGAGCAGTTGAGGAGCGAGTCCTGCGAAGCGGGCGAAACGGGCCACGAAGAACATCGTCTCTCCCGCACTGGCGGCCACGCTGGATCGAAACCAAGTTGACCGATCGTTCCGCGACATACGTGCTGACTGAAGCCGCCGTTGCCTAGCCAGAACGTCGAAGAGCTCAACATCAACCGCTCATCCATCCGACGCCAACGCTTGAACACATCGTGCGGCCATGGCCTAAAGATCAGAGAGGAGTTTCGGTCAGGACTCCGCTGGTGGTCCACTGGGATGGGAAGCCTGTGATGGACCTGACCACGAAAGAACATGTGGACCGTCTCCCGATCATCATTTCCGGGATTTGGGGGCGCCAACTGCTCGCCGTCGCCAAGTTGGGCAGTGGCACGGGAGAGAGCATGGCGGCAGCGGTGGTCTCGGCCCTGGAGGGCATGGGGAGTCGCGGATCAGGTAGTCGGGATGTCCTTCGACACCACGGCATCCAACACCCGGGCCCCAGAAACGGGGCCCGTGTCCTCATCGAACAGAAAATGGGGAAAGACCTGCTGCATTTCGCCTGTCGTCACCATATCCTGGAGCTGGTGGTACATGCGGTGTTCGTCCGTGTTCTTTGGGGGTTCCTCATCGCCCCAGCATCTGCTCTTCAAACGCTTCCAACCTCATGGGAGGCATAACCGAGAGGACTTCGGCACGGGAATCATGGTGGAGGAAGTGGCGACTGTTCTAGAGGACGTCAAGGATGAGGCTCTTCGATGGACCCCTTCAAGTCCTTCAAGAGCGTGAGGACCTTCGCGATGACTACCGGAATTGGTCAAACTTGTCATCATTTTCCTCGGTGGTGCCCCTCCCGGTGGAATTCATTCCTTGCTCCTGGAGCAATGCACCAGGCCAGATGGATGTCAAAAGTCCTCTACTCCTTCAAGATTTGGATGTTCCGGGGCCAGTTCCGCTTGACGAAGAAGGAGGAGCGTGGACTCCAGCGGTTGTGCCTCTTCGTCGTCCGAGTCTACGCAAAGGCCTGGATTGAGGCTTCTTTCTCGGTTCAAGCCCCTCGACTCGACCTCGAACTCATCAAGGCCCTCGGCACCTACGACAAGATCGACCTTGAGATCGGAGACGTCGCGCTGTCGAAACTGTCAAGCCATCTGTGGTACGTGTCAGAAGAACTGGTTGGGCTGTCCTTCTTCGACTCCGACGTGTCCTGCGAGACCAAAAACGCCATGGTTACGGCCCTACGACGAGAGGAATTTGACGGAGAGGACACGGCTCCGAAAAGAGTCACGCTTCCAAAGAAGTCGGTCCGAGATCTCCACCTGGAAGACTTCGTCAGTGGACGTACTCTCCACTTCTTCCGGAAGCTACACCTGGATGAGGCCTTCCTCGATCTGCCACCGGACTCGTGGCAGATGGACGAGGGGTTCCAGCGGTCCTCTCAGATCGTCCGGAACCTCGCTGTGGTGAAAGAGGAGTTGCGCTCATCCAAGAGTTCAACGGATCCCTCACAAAGGATGAGGAGCAGCTTCAGTTCCTCCTTCAAGTGGTGGCGGACCACCGGAAGGCCTTCCCGGACCCGCGGAAGCGCACCCTGGCCCACACCAGGCCACAGTGAGGAGCCCGGCAAGCACGATACCCCCGCCTTCGAGCGGCTAATACCTCAAATGAGGGGGGACCTGGAGCCAGGGCCAGGGTGAAATTGGAGGAGGCGTGTGCAACATCTTTTCGTGAACCGATTCGGCTGAAAATTTACTCACATAGTATTTTCATAACATAGAACATATATCCGGGTTAGGAACATAAAGTTTCTCAAAATTAAATTTTACATACATACTAAGGACCACCCTAATATATATATATATATAGATATATATATATATAGATATATATATATAGATATATATATAATAGATAGATAGATAGATAGATAGATATAGATAAACAAAATTAGACATCTATTTAAAAAAAAAATTATTTGTTTCTTTTGGGGGGATTTCTATGTTTTGATTTTTTTCTTCGGTTTTTCATACTTTTTTTTCTTTTTTTTTCTTCATATTTTTTATATTTTTTTTTTATATTTTTTTAAAATTTTATATATATATATAATTTATATATATATATATATATATATAATATATATATATATATATATAGATATATATATATATATATATATATTTTTTTTTTTAAATTTATTTATTTATATATTTGAGATTTGTTGATTTTTTTTATTTTTTATAATGTGATTTTTTATTTATTTTTATTTTATATATATATATTTTTTTTTCTTCATATTTTTATATTTTTATATTTTTATATATTTTTATTTTAAGATTTTTTATTATTTTTTTATTATATATTATATTATATATACCTATATATATACCTATATATATATATTATATATAATATATATATATATATATATATATATATATATATATATATATATTATATATAATATATTTTGCCCCCCCCCCCTTTCAATTTTCTGGGTACGCCACTGACCACAATACAAAGACCATATAATAGACCACAATACAAAGAATGTTGGTGCAAATCATAATGGATGAAAAGCTGTCTAAACTATTAATGATTACTTAAACTAGTTGCATTGTACAAATCCTGTGAAATTGAGAGAGAAATGTTATTTAGTAATCCTTTTAGTATCCTAAACTTTGGTCATATACGACATTTATAATTTTTTCCTACACCTATTTCTGCACTTTCGGGGTGTCGCATAAACTAAAATTTACACTCTACCAAATCCATACGCAATGCATCTTTACCTAGAATTGAGATCAGGCACAGAGTGTGTAAAATATTACCCACTAACCTAACCAGGACATTGGTTGCGTAGACTAACCTGAAGCAAGAGTAATTGGGAGATAACTGCAAAATGAGGCATTTCCGACAATTTTTAAAAAGACCATCATTCTTAACACATCAGAATACATAGGAATAGAACAATTTTATCCACATACTCAATTAATGGTTGAAAGTACCAAAATATCTTAGAAATGCTGCTAATGGTGAGATTTACAAGTTGAAGACGGTTATAACTACGTGCCTTGTAATGTATTATACTGCAGTAGAACCGAGGCAGGTGTTGCTTCTTTAAATGAAGATGACAGTTAAAAGTTGTGACAACATTTCTAAAAATACACTTTTTAGACGTTTTGACTGGAAAAAACACTCCATTTGTAAAAGTATCAAATAATTACCTATTCAAACCATTAAACTAACTTAGCCTTGCCCTTAAACTAACCTAACATAGTCTTGCCCTTAAACTAACCTAGTCTAAGAAAAAAATTGTTTGCACAACATTTCATTGTTACTTTCATACTCGTTCTCACCTATAGAAACAGTAGAAAGGGGAAAATACTTGAATCCAGACACCCGTCATGTTCTAAATATCAGCCCAGTATATAGTAGGGTCAGTACTGCTGTACCAAAGGCTACATCAGACACCCATTCATCACAATTACCAGTAAAACTGCAGTTTAGTACAATATCCTCTATTGACCAAAATTCTCCTGACATAACTGGGGGGCTGCGCCCATCCAGACCCCCACCCCCACTAGTTAACTAACCTAGCCTGGGCACTGATTACTTATCCTATTATAACCTCGCTGGGAGGAGGGGGGGATTTCGCCCCTCCAGACCCCCCATGTGTTATATCTCATTTCCGTCGGGTTATAGGGATTAGAAGTGCTGCAAATTGTCAGTTCTATAACTTGAGAACGGTTATAACTCGTGCCTTGTAATGCTTTAAACTGCATTACAGTAAAACCCAATCACCAAGTAAACATCTTCTCCACGTACAAGCCTATTACTTAACTCCCTGAAGCGGTACAATTCTAGTCCTTTCCCGCCCTTATTAGCGGGGGGTTTTCCTCCAGACCTTCACAGATCACTTGTGATATCTCTAACACGTAATTATAAAGTGGAGGAGAGCTGCCCCTTCACCCTCCCTCACCACCTAAACGACTCCCCTGAACCCCTCAAAAATATACTATGGTAAATATTGCTATTCTAACCTCACTATAACCTAGCCTAACCTCACTATAACCAAGCCTAACCTCACTAATAGCCTCCTAGAAGGACCCAAAAAAATGTATACTAACCTTACCTCAATATAACCTAACCTACCTGGTAAAATTCTAGTTTCTGCAATTAAGTCTCGCTAGGAGGTTATTTGGGAAGGTTTGGTAGTTATAGTGAGGTTAGATTAGTAATATTATTTGGGGATCCAGACGATGGGGTCATTTAGGGGGGCAGGGGGTGAAGGTGGCATCTCACCCCACTTTATAATTACGTGTTGGAGGTATCTGAAATGATCTGTTAAGGTCTGAAGGAAAAAAAAGCACTAATAAGGGCGGGAAAGGACTCTAGAATTTTACCATGTACTAATTAAACTGTGAAAACAAAACAAAATAGCAGCTCCGTTCCGTTTACTCTAGCCTGAGGCTTGTTGTTTATAACTCTTGTCTGTATATTTGAGCATTTATCATCTCTAAGATGTCATCACCCTTTCCTACGTACCTTTATAAGTCTTTGTGAAGTAGATGAAGTCGATCCTCAGCCTGAGAGGCCTGTGAAAGCAGTAAGGCCGTTTCTATTAAACCTTCCGCCCGGGCTGGCGATCGCCTGCCGATGCTCCGCCAGCCTCAGGAAATCCTTACTTTTAAAACACGGCTTACGCCAACCCTGGCGAACGCCAGGGTTGGCGGACGTGAGTGTTCGCCAGCGCTAACCTTTCCTATTCTCGCTCGACTCTGCGAAATGGCGCTTGAAATCGCGGAAATTCAAGTTGTTTACATCTACAGTCGACACCACTGCTACGAGTGACGATGTTGTCTCTCTTAAGGCAATCCATATCCATGTGAAAGGGAGATGCCCTTTCATTGAAAACTTTCACACCCCGAGTATATGAAAGGCACTAAATTT
>JACEEZ010026022.1:11733-14233 GCA_016584305.1 Chionoecetes opilio
CTATAGTTGGGCAGTGCATCAGTAATTTTTTGTTTTCTATGTGAACAGTATTTTGATGAACAGCAATTTAGTACGGGAAAATGTATACACTTAAGGCTTATTCGAAAATGCTGTCAATCCCGGCGGTGGAGATTTTCCCCCGTCGACTCCACTGGTGACATCTACAAGAATTTGCCCCGACTGGTGGATATTTGACAGGCGTCCCAAACACAAGCGAGCCAAAGGGCATCAGTATTTGACTGTTTATACATATCTAATACATTTTACTAGTGAAATGTATCTTTTCTGACATTAAAATAATAGTTAAGTTAAGTGTTCGCCATTTGTCTGAGGCGTTGGTGCAGAAAAATTGGCCTGAGTGATGTTTGCGAGTACATTTGAACGGCCCGCCACCACTGCTCCACACAATGGCCGGGACCTCCACCCTCCCGCCGCCGCCTGGCTTCCTCACAAGGTTAACACACCTATATAAGGGCCCTCCTGGACCTGATTTTTACCTTTAATGATGACACGTGTGCATTCACAGTGTATGGCTGTCACTCTCGGTTGTGTTGAAAACTCTCCTGTAATGGTCTGGGAAGAAATCGATGGAATAATGGAGAAGCGGGGTGGGGAAGGCGGGATGTGCAAGTTGTCGCTCTGGGAAGAAATACGATGGAATAAGGGGAGGGGCGGGGTGAAGGGGATGTGCAAGTTGTCGCCAATCAGCGACTCAAACCTCCACCCCTGAGCTCGCCCGCGTTGCGTCGTATTTTGATTCTTGTATACCAAAAAACCGATAACAACGGGTGGAGAAAAATTCTTGAATATGGCCCTAAAACGACTGGCGCCATGTTGTGACGTCAACAGCGCAGGACCAACAGGGGCAAAACAGTGTGTGAAGCGGCCGCTACTATATTTTAACTACCTATCTAATACACCAATTTGCATTACCCTTTACTACCGCAAGTGACCAGTAATCTCCTTCAAGTGATGTAGTAGGTATTCACTGTGTTTGTGAATATGGGAAGTTGTAGTTTATAAGGAAAAAGTGGATAGACAAGGAGATAAGTGGCCCGTGACACCAGACAAGTGAGGACTTCTGGATCGGCAATTCCTTATAGGGAGCTTAAATGAACCTGCCAATGACCTTTTAAAGCTAGACAGATAGACGAACTCATAGAGGAACAGGTAGAAATGTATGGCTTCTTTTCCCCACATAAGCAAAAAAATACACCCTTCGTCACTCTACTCACCACTACAACCTTTACTAACCCATACATTTTTACCTGTTCCTCTATGAGTTCGTCTATCTGTCTAGCTGACATGGCATTGCAGGTTCATTTAAGCTCCCTATAAGGAATGCCGATCCCAGAAAATCATCACTTGTCTGGTGTCACGGGCCACTTTTCTCTGTCTATCCACTTTTTCCTTATAAACTACAACTTACATATTCAAAAACACAGTGAATACCTACTACATCACTTGAAAGGAGGATTAGGTCTCTTGCAGTAGTAGGGGTAATGCAAGTTAGTAAGGTTAGTTAGGTTAGTAAAATAAAACTATAATTTTACAAGGGTACCCAGCAAACATTGTCATTACGGGCCGGCATCAAATCAGCGTCGGTAAATCACAAACGACATATTGGCATTGAGTCGGCAAACCGTAATGAAGTTACGGCCTGGCCCGCGGACCACAACTTGTGGTTCATGTTTGCACACCCGGGCCTGTGTCGGTTTGCCCTTACGTTTCTGTGTCAAGATCTGTGTCGGCAATCCGTAACCAAACATTGCCACTACTGAGCCACAAACGGGCCGACATAGCATCTAAATCGTGCCATAAGCGGGCCAACACAGCAACTGTATCGTGCCACAAGCAGGCCGATTTAGCATCCAAATAGTGCCATAAGAGGGCCTACACAGCAACTGAATCGTGCCACAAGCAGGCCGATTTAGCATCCAAATAGTGCCATAAGAGGGCCTATACAGCAACTGAATCGTGCCACAAGCAGGCCGATTTAGCATCCAAATAGTGCCACAAGCAGGCCGACTTAGCATTTGAACACTGCCACAAGCAGGCCAACTTAGCATTTGAATAGTGCCACAAGTGGGCCAATATAGCAGCTGAATAGTGCCTCAAGCAGGCCGACAAAGCAGTTGAATCGTTTTACCGTTCCTAATGCCGATGTAGCACGCCGATTAGCTACCCTGCCACGACTACGCACGTACGGCAGATGACGTCACACAGGAAAACATTGGCCACGCCTCCTGGACCAGAACATTATCGTCAGATTCGCTTATTTAACCTAAATATATATATGTCTACAAAACTTAACTCCAAACCTATCCAAAATTTAACCAAACCTAAATCAAATCTAAACCAAACCTTAACTTAACCAAAATTTAAACATTTATTTTTATATGATAATAAAAAGGTATATTAGGTTACTTAAGTTTGATTAGGTTAAGTTAAGGCTTAGTTTAGATTTGATTTAGGTTTGGTTAGGTTTAAGATAGGTTTG
>JACEEZ010026022.1:19233-41733 GCA_016584305.1 Chionoecetes opilio
CAGTAAATGTAGCGCCGAGGCCGTTCACTTCCACTGGTAAATATTTTGAATATTGGCTACGAGACAACGGGCGCGAGTGGCCAACAGGTGACTGCCTGGCTACGATTCAGCCACCTAATAATCAACAATTATCCTTAATCCGAGCTTTGCACCCTACTTAAGTCCTTCGGCCCGGCCATTCATGTCACATCCACTTAATATATTATCCTTGGGCCGAGTCAAGGAAGACTGTGTTGGGCCTGTACGAATTTATCAATAGTTGGCCCGATATACAGTTCCCGCTGCAGGGCCGACATCGGCTTCATCCGATTTGCCGAAACCAGTCGCCCTGCCGCCGGTGCCGATACGTACCCGGCACAAGCCGACACAGGCCCGCATAGCCCATGTTTGCTGGGTAGGTTAGGTTAGTAATTATTTTTTTATGGGGGTCTCGCTATGAGGTTATTAGTGAGATTAGGTTAGGTTAGGTTATAGGGCTATATTCAAGAATGCTCGTCAAATCCCGGCCGGTGGAGATTTTCCACCGTCGTACCTCCACTGGTGACATCTATAGTGAGGTTAGATTAGTAATATTAAACATATTATATTTTTGAGGGGTCCAGGGGGGTCGTTAAGGAGGGGAGGGGGGTGAAGGGGGCATCTCCCCCCCACTTTATAATTACAGTTTAGAGGTATCTGAAGGGATCTGTGAAGGTCTGAAGGAAAAAACACTCTAATAAGGGCGGGAAAGGACTTTACAATTTTACTTAACTCACTGCGTGTTGTATACTTAACATGAAAAACCCAGCCTGTCTCATCCCTACCTCAAAAGCCTTGCATACTGCATACTACTCCCGCAACTTATCACAGCTCAGCTAAGGCCCCACAGCTACATATCATTTGCAAGTTACTTATCCATGCACAAGTACATACATTAATAATACATCAAAATGGTCTTCACAGCAATAGTATGAATTTTCCTTCATCGAGAAATCACGCCTTGCAGACATCCACCACTGTTTCCTCTTTTTCTTGTCTTTAGGCATAGTTATGAACACATTCTCTGGAGTTTTAATTGTGGTGTTTTTGCACATTAGCACAAAACAAGCATAATATGTTTCTTTTTTGTCTGGGACATGTTGAATGCATAGATAGGTACTGCGGTCTGCTGAGCCAAAACAAGCCGATCAGCTGATCAGGCGAGATCTGAGTCTGCGCTTACTACATCACAACCAATCACAGCGCGTTCCGCCGTGTTGTGATATTTTGGCCCCAAAAAAAGCCATATATTTCATTTATGGTGCATTTCTCAACAAAAAGAATATGAGTACAGTGATATGTAGCCTATATTGCACCCAAAGCTTCATAATACTCCGTGTTTTAGGTGTGAGTAAACGGGTCCATTGACTAGAAGTTATTAGATTATAGAGGATAATGTCTACTCGATTTATGGACGCTATTTTGGCTCCTTTCGCCGCTCCGCTCACCCTATGCTCTCTCTCTCGCTAAGTATAATATATATATATATATAATATATATATATAATATATATAATATATATATATATATATATATTATATAATATATATAATTCATTTTATATATATATATATATATATATATATATATATATATATATATATCTGGGGGGAGATGCTCGAAAGAGTTACGGGCTCGTAAGTATTACCTTAGGGGACTTTTACCTCGTAGCGCCTCTAAAGCCGGCCACACACACACCGGCGCGGCCTGTCCGGCCGACAAAAAGTGGCGGGGCATCGTTCGCCGGACGAGACCCACACACACACCGGCCGCCTCATGAAAATATACAGTACACGTCGGACCACCGTGGTGACAACATGAATCCGCTGTCCGAAAATGACTTGTTACTGATGGCTGCATGTGCAGCCATATATAATACCTATATATAATACGTCATACTATATATAATACGTCACACTATATATAATACGTCATATATAATACCTATATTATCATAAATACAATTATTACTGGTACAATTAGTCATTATCTGGCCGAGCGAGGGGCGGGCCGCGCCGGAAGGCACCCACACACACGCAGGCGGCAGGCCGCGCCGGACGGAATTTTCAAGCGCCGACTGATTTTCATCCGGCCGCTGCGACAGGCCCCGCCGGATGAAAAACACCCCCACACACACACCGGCCGCCTCTAGCCACGCCCCTTTTCGTCGGCCGGACAGGCCGCGCCGGTGTGTGTATGGCCGGCTTAAGGGAGATGCTCAAACCGTTTTCTCACTTGGTACGGGACCGCGAGGCTAAAGGCTGATTCACACTGGCGTTTTTTCGGCATTTTTATCTGACGAGAAGTCGGTTTCTTGAAAGACCGAGCGATCGGTGTGTGATTTTTGTTGAAAACCTATTGCGATCATGACACCAGCCCCAGACCCAGACCCCTTCTCGTCTAAAAATGCCGAAAAAACGCCAGTGTGAATCAGCCTTAAGGATCAGAATCAGCCTTTAAAATAGGGAGTGAAATTTGAAGCGACAAGACATAAACAAACAAGTTGTATCACTATATTTTATGTTTTTTGTGTATTATAGAGCCATTTCATGCTTGCCTGTTTGAAATGTGATGTGTTTATTGCATCATTGACTCCATATATATCATATTTAATATACAATACCTATACTTGTAATAAATTCATATCAGGGCAAACCTATATATCTATAATAATATAAGCGAAAGTGTGTGTGTGTGTCTGTCTGTGTGTGTGTGTGTGTGTCCGCTCTAGGTGCCGCCCCCTGTGGCGAAATCCCCTCATATGGCACAGTTTTGGAACCGGGTCGAGCAGGGGAAGGTTTTAAGCCCACTTTTGAGATGATCCGATCACTTTTTTCTTCTTTTTTTTTAGCAGCCTAATAGCGAGAATTGTGGAAAAAAAGTGGGTTGCGAGAATTGAGGAAACCTTGATGTAGGGTGATGGATAATGGGTGAGTGAATGGTGGGGTAATGGATGTAGGGTGATGGGTGAGTGAAATGGGTGGGGGGTGATGGGTGATGGGTGAGGGAATAGATGGGGGGTGGATGGGTAATGGGTGAGTGAATGGGTGTGTGGTGATGGGTAATGGTGAGTGAATGGGTGGGGGGTGATGGGTAATGGGTGAATGAATGGGTGGGGGTGATGGGTAATGGGTGAGTGAATGGGTTGGGGGTGATGTGCATGGGTTGGCGTTAATACATACATTTCTACAATCCATGATTTCGGAAAGCTAGAAGGGGCTGCTCTGGAGAGTTTGTGTTTGGTGGTTCCCAGGTCCCACCACGCAATGTGTGGTCCGAAGGGCCCACCAATAGCCCTCCCCAGAGCTAGCCAAAAGTTCGCTCCGGAGGGCGTCTTTGCGACTAGTTAAATATATATATCGGTCGACTTCTTTGAATCCAAAACGTATGTTTCATCATACAGTTTGGCCGCTATAATGATCTGGTGGTGGTGGTGGTGTGTATCAAATGTACTGACGTCTAGTACACACGCACGTATACACCACAAGCAAGGATATTATAAGTTATACTAATCCATGCACATCAAGTGTCACGTGTGTCCACAGTGAGGTGTTTAGCCCCCCAATGGTGTTGTTCTGAGAACCTAAAGAGGCGAACGCCGCAGTTCTCGTCCAGCTATAACAGGTACCGCCAGGGCCACGGATACGACCATACGTACGGAGCGGGCCAGCATGGTGTTCTATAGATCCTAATTTCGGGCACGTGGGACGCGAACCTATCAGCGAGCGCATCAAGATATACCCTGGGTACTCTCTGTAGTAATCCGCGGGAGAATATTCAACGCTGAAAGGGCTAATATGGCAGCTATGTATAGGGGTAAGCATTCTGGGCGATAGTGAGCTAAAATCGCCCTATTTTCGGAAATCAGCACGAGCTTAGCTCAACACCGGGGGCAAACATAGTTTTCGGTTTATGTTACGTTTTATGTTTATTGTCTTGTTTAGGTTAGGTAAGGTTTATGATAGGTTTGTGTGCCTAGACCTGGTATACCTGACCTGTTCACAGCGACAATGTGTTGAATGCGGGGCTGCATAGGGGCCTGCGGGGCGACCCGACAAAGAAGAGCTGGGGTGGTCTATGTACTATCATATAGAACTTGGTTTATATTATCAGTATATTATGGTATACTGGTACTTCGTAAATGTTTGTTCTATATATTTTATCAAATAAAAAAAAACATTGAAAACACGCTAAAGAAAACATGAACCAAAAATACGCGACTATGAAGAATTGCATGAACTTACTATTCAAAACATAAATTAACTCTTCGCCATTTTCAAAACGTTGCGAGTCAACCCTTTTATCATGAAGGGTATCAATAGAGCGGCAATTTTATTAGCTTTCCATTGAACATGTATTTCTAATCTGATAATTAATTAGAACCATGCATAAATTAGCGTTTAATAAATAATAAAATCATCAATCTGGTAAACTTTCCCTATAGATAGATGTTTATTTATTTACTTATATATGTTCGTTGTTCCTGATAATGAATTAGAACTATGTAGGGTGGGGAGAAAGATTGATCGTTGCCTACATAAATAACCTCCATCACTCGGGAAAATTACCCGATTGATGATTTTTTTATTTATTTAGTTACGCTAATTTGCATGGTTCTAATTCATTTATCAATCACGAAATATAGCAATGAAGAAAGCTAATAAAATTTGCCTTCTGTACTCGGGTTGATACCCGTCATGGATGAAGGAGTTGGACGAGCACGCAAAGATCACTAAATGCCACACATCAACAGTCTCTGTGCGTGAATAATATACATGTTCAGCATATTTCTTGCATAGTCTCGTATGGCATTTCTTTTAGCGTATTTACATGTTTTTTGTATTTGATAATTCCTATAGAACAAACATTACGAAGATTACATTATAATGGTAGGATTAGGTTTGTAAAAAAAAAAAATTAAGTATATCATATATACTGTTCAACCGCCGCCCTCCCACAGCCGCCCACTGACTTGACCTCTCTTGCTGTGCTGGCTTCAGACGCGTGGGATGATCGGCTCAGTCCGGTTATTTGTCTAAATCGGGAACATACGCAGTGAAATCCCTAAGGCCTTGAGCACGGGCTCCTCACCACCACTGCATCACACATAGGCATGGGCACATGCGGAACTAACACACTCGTATCCTTCCAGACTATAATTGTACTAGTAAACACTACAGGAACAACCTCACGCTCACCGTGAGACACACAGCCCTCCTCATAGGCCCGATCACTTGGCCGACTCGCAGCCCCGAAATGTTCCCTCCACTGCACTACAGTCACTGGTTATGCACCTTATAACATACCAGAGTCACCACGCTCAACACATGCCACCGTGGATGTGGGAAACAGGCGACACTGTACCCTCACCGGGCCTCCACCCCACGCGCGTCCGCCATTTCGTGCCCAAACCCACCCACTGCCACTGCTAACCTATTTCACCCCAAGCTCAGGGGACTATTCCTCCACCCTTCTTGCCTGTGGACCCACCACTAAGCCCTACCGTAACCACCCTGTTTTCCTGGCGGCGCGTCGTATCCTTCCGGGCTGGTTTCCTGCCGGAGATCCTTTCCCATCTTATGCCTCGCCTCACTTGGGTCCACGTGGTCTCCTCCTCCTTCTCCCTTCTGGGCACAACAACCCCCCATCCCTCACCTCAACCTAGCTCGAGTTGGGGCGCGTTCGTAACAATACTGATAACCTCTATAGATTCCGATATAATAGTATTATATGAATCCGAGCGGCCCTCCGCTTCAGGGCCCTTGAGCGCCAGCCGAATTCTGCGCATTCCAGGTACACAGTGGTCTATGGTTTTTTGTGTTAAGTTTTGTAGAGTTATTTAGGTAAATAAGCGTCCGCCCGGGACGATTTCGAAGGGCCGATTTTAGCACAACAGCGGCATTTGAATTGTCGTTACATTTATTTATGGCTCCCTGACAGCTGAGAGCAATGATGATTGGCTAGATAAGGCCGCGTCCAATGCGAGGCGCTGCTCTGTGATTGGTCAGCAGATTTCCCCACACATATCCCTAGAATTCCTATATCCCCACCCAGAGGCCACCGATAACCGTACGGGAGTGAGACGGCTCGGTACGAGCATCTCCCTCAGCCCACCCAAGGTAAACAATCAGTTTTCTTTACCTTGAGCCCACCCTCGTAAGGTTATTGTAGCCATACACTCGTAGTTGTCCCTAAGAGGGATTTTCGAGCATCCCTGCCCTGGTTGTGTGTTACTCGTCCACTGTTTTTATTATGTTCTGCACGCGGGATCGCCAGCTATTGCCCTCCAGGAATTAAAGGCTTAATTCTCATAAAAAACAATCTTATGGGTATGGCTCGCTTACCTCACCACCACACACCTATATCCCCTTACTCATATAGCGTAGATAGTGTGTATTCATCTAGTTTTCATCTAGTTGTATTTTACAGGGCGCAGAGCAAACGCTCGTATGGCCCGTCTCCATATCAACATTTTATTTTTTCTCAATTCACTTGGTGTTTGGCCGAAGCCACCACCCCGGGACCTCGGGCCACAAAACCCCCGGCTAACATCCGGTAACCCGCTTCACATGCTGGGTGGGACGGGGCTCGGGTTTTAAGAAGACCGCCAGTCTGTCTTTCGCTCCGCCCGGGGATCGAACCGCGGGACTTCTCGTTGTGTTGCCAGAGCGTGCTAACCCTTAAACTACGGAGTTCCGTGTGTGTATGTGTATGTGTGGTGTGTGTGTTTGTGTGCCAATGTAAGTGACATGTGTTCAACGGTTGGGACAACGGCTCCTCGTCCCTGCACTGAAACCTTTGGACACAGGCAACGGGTGAGGCCTATAGTCAGGCCTTCCATGACTCCGCTGACTTACCTAGATTCAGTCTATTTCCCTAAATTCTTAATATTTTACCCTAAATATAATCGCAACCCCTGTAACTTCGATATATATATGATTTATTCTATATATATTATATATATATATATATATATATATCTACTATATGATATCAGTATATCTATATAATAATATATAGACCTATATATGTATATATATATATATATATATATATATATTATATATATATATATATATATATCTATATATAATCTATATATACTATATAACTATATATATATATATATATATATATATATATATATATAGTATATATATGATATATATATATATATATACGTATAATTATATTTATATATAGAGTATATTATTATAATATATATATAGAATATATATATATAATATATATATATATATATATCTATATATTATATATATATAGTATATATATATTGTTAGTTGCGCCCCTTGTTGTTAGCTGTAGTGGCGCGTTCTTGCTAAGCAACCGTTTTGCCATGCACTTTGGTCATGCACGGGTTGGAATAATCAGTACGGTTATCTTTCTTGGTTTATTAAGGATAACAACTGTAACTTTCATTCACTTGTAGTATTCAGGAACTACCTCGAATTGCTCTCGTGTTCACGCGGTAGCAATGTTCAAGTTCTCTCACTCTGTCTCTCTGCGTTCACTGCGTCTCACTGAAAGTTTCTCCGTGAGGGGGTTTCCTACTACACACTCATCACGGTGTGTCTTTCGTGGACCAAAAGTTATCTGCCCTAAAGGGAACAGTCTTTTCACAACTAACCTATGAACATGACTCACGTCAAGTCACGTTTTGTAGCAACCATAAGAGACCAAGACATACACTGTCCTCCCTTTCTCTTCAGCCAATCATGAAAGGCAGGAAGGCTGAATTACACTTTTTCGTAATCTAGACTTACTCTTTGTTTTGACAAGACGGAAGAATTATCGGTTTTTAACAAGATTCTGCGGACATTTTCTCTCGCTCTCTCTCTCGCTATAATAATCATCTAGCTAACTATTTCTAGTCCCCCCCCCCCCCCCCCTTCCCCCGCCCCCCACCCCCTTATTCAGACTAAAACCTTTAACAAGGGCTCGGCGGCTACCGCTTGTCCGTCCCCGACAAGACTTCTTTTCACTAATTTGCGAGCATACATGATGAAATATTTCTACTTAATTCATAATTCCTGACTGATCTAAATGCAGTTATTGTTCGATCATATTATACCATCCTAAGTAATTAACTTGTTTACGTTGCTAGACAAAACCTATTACAGGGTTTCGGGTCATGAAGAACATATTTGTGTGATGATGCACAACTTGATGTGTAGCGAACTTCTTTTACATAAAGAAACATTTCTAGGATCCACTAAGTAATGATAATTAGTAGTACAATTAAACGGATGTACCAATTTGACTGTTAACTATTCTTTTTCCACCAGTATTCTGTCCTTGATTTTCTGTCTGGTGTCCCTCAATTGTACGATAATCTTTTCTATTTCCAAGGGATCACACAGATTGGTTAACGCATCAAACTTTCTACCTTCCTAACTAAGGCTCTGGGCCTCACAGGGTCCCAGGCGGTGTTTAGGCATCCTAACAAAATTCCTGTCAACAACCTCAGTTTCTGTAAAAGGAGTTACAATCTACACAGTTCCAACAACAATTCATTTAACATATGCTATCAAATTCGTCCTTGTAAGAGATTTTCTGTTTACTTACAAACTCATAACTTGGTTGGAATCCTTTTCACTAATTCCTTGCAATAGGCTGGCGCAATTTCTTTCTGTACTCATGTGGGTTTTTTTCATTTTGTCATTTAACAATGTCGGAGAGGCTGTCCTGGGAGTGGGGTTGTTGTACTTATGTTTGTTTCTTCTATTGAATTTTCAAGTGAACCTTTCTACGTCGTTATGTGTTTTGGTCTATCTGTGTTTTCTCTAGTCATATTTGTTTTCTTAAAGTTGATCTGCATGTTTGATTATTTTTCCTCTCCCAGTCTCAAGAATTGAATCTTGAACTTGGTTTCCACCTGCACTTGCAATTATTTTATAAGGACCTTTAAACTTGGGTGATAACTTATTACTGTGGGCGATAGGTACATGGAGTTTTTGCCATTACTAAATCTCATGTCTACCTTTTACATCTGCGTGCCGTTTTATGTTGTTTGTTTTCTGGGGGGGGGGGGAGTTCCTCTGAGTATTCTTTCATGTGGCTTCCTTACTCCTGGTGACATGACTTGAAATTTATGTAATCTATTTGCCACGTAATCATCCTGATTATACACAGGCGTGGGTTCTGCATATAAGAGTTTCATATGGGAGACTTTAATCTCCCCACACAATATGTATGTGACGTTTCCTCCGGTGGCTGAGTTTTATCTGGGAATTCCTCTGCACATTTGACATGTGGGATCCACTATCCCAAGCCATACTGTACGGATCAATTGTAAGCCCGTTATTCGGGAGAGATAGGATGAGAATTATATGCATATAATTCCCGAGTTATGTCCCGTACGCATTTCAATCTTCTTAGGGGTTTCTCGGGTGAATCATCCGTCCTTCTTTTTCCTACGGCGCCATTTTTTTATCTTCTTCCTTCTCCCCGCCATTTTCTTTCTTCCTTCCGTCCTTCCTTCCTCCCCCCCCCCCCCCCGAACCATTTCCGGTTTCGAGTCAACATTCGTGGAATCCTTATTTCGCGATTCATTGATACTAATGGATTCAACTTTTTCATCGTCCCAAAAAAAAAAATTAGAATTGAATTGATTCAAACAATTGAGGGTCAGTATGTTCTTACTATATCCAGGTAATAGTTGATTGGGATACCAGTCCTCTTGAATTCATTAACAGACTCAGTCTGGTTCGGTGAGTCTTCAAGGTATTTTTAATCAGTTACAATCAACACGACTTGGTGGGTGTAATTCAGGTGAGATTAAGCAAAAAGTGTAAATGTAAATTCATGATTCAATGGTAAGTGTAGGTCAGCTAGATGAAACAATTTGGTCTAGGGATTTCTCATGTCTAGAAGTCCGGAGTGTCCTGGTTTTCAACGGCTCAGCCTGGTTCAGTGGGAGGAGTATTTTAATTCGAGATAGTAGTACTTGCTTCTCACTTCACAGTCCAACCAGCTGCGGTGTGTGCGGGCATTTCAGGACTCGTACGGCTCTCGTTATCTACCCTGGAGTAGCCGGCGAGCACCCATGGGACGAACCTTGCCGACGAAATGTAGTTACTGAGTCAGGTTTGACAACTCACGTCACTACCAGGTTAGTAGGTTGATTGGGATCTTGGTTCCTTTCATTGAATATTCGTGTATCTAAAACACAAGCAGCAGACACCCGTTTTTCAAAGAACGAGAAGAATTTTCCATTAACTTCCCTTTAAAATTCGTCCCCATACACACCATCCTCTTGACGCAGCTTTAAAACGGAAAGCAACAGATCCGTGAGTAGTTAATCTGATATTGAAGAATTTTAATTCTCCCGAGAATAGACGTGTGTAATGCCCGTTATTCGGTGAGAGATAGGATGAGAATTATTATCATT
Organism: Chionoecetes opilio; assembly: GCA_016584305.1. Lineage (NCBI taxonomy): Eukaryota > Metazoa > Arthropoda > Malacostraca > Decapoda > Majidae > Chionoecetes > Chionoecetes opilio. The sequence continues at coordinate 29,663 of JACEEZ010026022.1, forward strand.
AATTCCCGATTTATGTCCGTAAGCATTTCAATCTTTTAGTTTCATCGGTGATCAGCATCCTTCTTTCCTACGCGCCTTTTTCGTATCTTCCTTCCTTCTCCCCGCCATTTCTTTCTTCCTTCCGTCCTTCTTCCCTCCCCCCCCCCCCCGACATTTCCGGTTGCGAGTCAACATTCGTGGAATACTTATTTCGCGTCAGTGATAACTAATGGATTCAAAACTTTTCATCTTCCCCTCACCCTGCTATCACATCAAGGAACACTCCTAGATTCTTAATGTCTTTCAAAATATCCCCAAGTGAAAGATCACGGTCATACATGGATGGGTTAGTAAGTTATTCGCTAAATTGAAGTCCTACCAAATTCTATACAAACTTCCTACCTCTCGCTCCAAAAGACGCGTTCGGACCTTTGACATGAAAAGAAATCACACCCTCCTCGGATATAGTTAACATATTAAATTCTTCTATATCAAAGTAACGGACGGTATTATAGGCAGCCCTTTCTTAGGTACAAACGATTTCATTCTTTAATTAGTTTAGTTTCGGGATTATAAGCTATTCGTTAGAGGCCAAGTCCAGAGTAGTCAAAATTCCCCTTTTCTGCGCGGGCTCTTGGTCTACCCCAGACGGGGTCTCAACTCCAACTCTCCGCAGGTCAGAACGTATCAAGTTTCGCCCTATTTCCTTCCCCCCCCCCCCTTTCCTTGTTATATATAATATTGTTATCTATATTTCCAAATATGGGTAGCGATGTTTAGTTTCCGCTAACGTAAAGGGAGGCCTGCCCAGTCCTTTAAGTATATTAAACGAGTCTCACTCCAACTCCTCGCCGCAGGAGCTGACCTCTTGGCCTTGACGCAAAAGGGCCCGGTAACATGTCTTTTTACGCAAGAGGAAACCACCACCTCTTACTCCTTATCTTCCCCCCTAGTATCTTCCATGTATAATTATAACTATTCAGCCGGTATATTATCCCAAGCAAAGGTATAATGTATCAATAAGGTTTCAGAGAGGAAGGTTTTATGCTCACGCAGAGCTTAGCTTCCTTTCACTGGAGGAGTTCCCGTATTCAGGTTGTAAAGTTTTTCTACATCCTATTAAGAGTTTTCCTGTGTTGGATTAACCACTTATATGTTGTCTGTACTCAATCAGAGACATACTCACTTCAGCATGAATAATAGTATGATGTTTTCAAATATAGTTCTTGTGTTTATTATAAAAACCCCAGGTGCTTATTCTGCGTTAGGACGTATTCCCCACACTTCCAAAAGAGTCCAGCCTTACTCGTTATAATATCCACGTATCAATCACGACTACCAAGATAATCTAATATTACGATTATTGCAAGACGCGCCCAGGGGAGTACCCAGAGAACTACTGTCGCGTATGGAGCTGGTGGCAGCACTCCCCCTTAACTCTACCCTTGTCCCCTTAACCTAAACTCCTACCCTTCCCCTTAAATTCATCCCCATTGCAAGTACATCTCCGCAGCGAGAAGTGTTCATACTATAATCACAATAGGAAGTCATAAGACTTAGTTTTCAATTCCTCAATTCAAGTTGTAATCAAATGACAAATCATAATCATTAAATAATCATTCAAGTACATTGACCAGGTACTCAAACTCTACCATCGGAGTTCTGGCATGACCCAATTGAACTCTCAAACAAGTGTATTACTTTGGCGATCAGTCTTTCTACTACTCCATTACTCTGAGGTCTATAGCTTTTTACATTTATTTTTCTTGATGTTTAAATAGTTTACATAGTCCTTCTAGTATCTGATTGTTGACCTCTGTACCGTTTGTCTGACACAATTACCTTTTGTGTCGTGAAAGTACAATTATTTTGTTCGAATATTATTGATGGCGAACCGTTTCACAGCCTTTTTATTTTTCATGGGCTGTAGGATTGCAATATCGGGAAAAATAGTCGTGGCGACTAGCAAGTATTTGTATCCTTTTTCTGACAGTGGAAGCTCGAGTGTATCGATGTGAACTCTTTTCCCCATGGTTTTTCTGGTGTAATAGGGTACGTTCGCATTGGCTGGGAACGCGTGTTAACCTTTAACTTCGGCGCAAATCGTGCAGTGATCTATGTGGGAATATATGTTCCTTTTCTCATTCTGCCAGAAGTACTTGTGAATTGTGCTTGCTTGAGTCTTATCTCTCCGGGTGTCCGCTGTGGGCACTGTTTGGAGCATCTTTAATACTTCTGGGACTAGTGTGTGGAGGATTACACTTGTTTTCACTATTACCTCGTGTTACGTCTTTGCATACTATTTCTGCGTTTCTGTATAATAATTCAATTGCATATTCGAAATCGTTTATCTGTTTGTAGCGGGTATTTTTTGGTTCTTGACTACCTGTCGGGTCTGTTAGGTTACGTTACTACTGTGCTCCACATGGCATCCTTTTTCCATTCTGTGCTGACTAGGTCTGTATCTAGTGTGATGTAATTCTTCAATACTACATATGAGGTCATTACATCTGTTTCTGGGCTAATGTTTCCTTGAAGTGCGTCTGCGGCTACGTTTTTCTTTCCTGGTATGTATTCAAAACTGACTTCGTATTCTGTAACGTCTGTGAAACCATCTGGCGAGTCTTGCCTCTAGGTTTTTATGCTTGAACATTTCTGTATTGGCTGTGTGATCAGTCCACACTCTTATCGTGTAACCGAGCGTGTGTCTCATAAATTTTTCTAGAACAGTATATCACTGCTAAAGTCTCACGTTTCTGTGATGCTGTAATTCTTGTCTGCGGTTGTGCATAGTCTAGATTGCATAAAGCTATCGGTTGGACACGTTCCGTTTCTTCCATGCATTAATATTCCTCCTGCCCTATATCTGAGAAGGAGGCGTCGTGCATAGATAAATTCCTCCCTTCGTGTAATCTGGGAAATTAGTACTGGTGAATTGGTTAGTTTTGATTAGCGTTTCAAATGCTTAGCTCTTTGAGCGTGTCCCCAAGTAAAAGTCTGATTCTTTTCAATGGTGGTTGTTTAGGGTTGTGCTATATCGGCGTATCCCTTTATAAAAGATTCTAATAGTAACATATTAGACCAAGGAAACTTCTTACTTTCTCAACTGTGGTTGGCACTGGGAAATTTCTTACGGCGTCGAGTTTTGACTGTACTGTTCTTAATCCATGTTCTAATCTATTTGGTGTCCTAGGTAAATAACTTTGTCTTGTAGGAAAGTACATTTCTCTATTTTCACTTTCAACAAATCCGTCTGAATGCTAGCCTAGAGAAAACAAGTCCTAGTTTCTTAAATGTTCCCTCTGCCGTCTGCGATTACTATGAGTAGTCGCTATGAATACACTTGCCTGGGTTTTCCTATAGCCCCTTGCAATACCTGTGTTCATCATCTCATGTACTACGTTAATGGACTGTTGATAATCCAATGGCATGGCGTTTTAAATCTGTAAGTGTCCCATCGGTGTGGAAAAAGCTGTCATGTCTTAGATTCATCTTGCATTTCTATCTGCCAGAAGACTGACTTTATGTCTAATTGGTGCTGAATAGTTTATTTTCTGTTCCTAGACTGGCGAAGAATGTCCAAGATTACTGTAATGTTAGACGATTGGATAGTGCGTTTTGTTTAACTCCTGGAGTCTATAACTGGGCGTACTGAAGCCGTCTGACTTTGGTACTGAGGATAAGAGAAATTCCACTCACTATCACTAGGTTCAATCACATCTTGTGTGAGCATTTCACTGAATCAATTATTTACTGTGGCTCGACTTTGAATGCGGGCAATCTATATGCTGGTATATACATCGGTTTGTGTACCTGATTGTTAATTTTATTTTGATGTTTCAACACGTTCATCTTTTCCAAAGCGTCCCCTGGTACAAGCTATTGCGTGCTCGTGTTTCGATACAGTGATAAGAAGAGTTCGTGCTCTAATCAGGTCATCTTGTAGGTTTAAAGGTGGTTGCGGAGATCCTCTCCCAACCTCTACATCCTTTTGGACTGAGCAGACGAATGGGTCCGTTGCCATGAATCTGAAGTTCTGGGTTCATTTTACTATTCTAATTGGGTGTTTACAGACTTGGAATGATCCGATCTGGTTTTCCTGGTTTCAAGTGATTTTCTTATTCAGTGTAACTCATCTAAAACTTCTAATTTCCCATTCTCTGATTTTATAAAGCAGCGGAATCAAGCTGCGTTCCTTTACTCTGATGGATTCTGGCATTTGAAATACTTCTTATCCTGCTTTAATCCTTTTAACTCCAGTGGCACCTGTTAATGACATGGCATGCAATAGCGTATACTCTATCACATGTCCTGAAATAATTTCAATGGCTTCATCTGGGTCTGTAACTTGTTTCCTTTGATGCTGTCTCAGGGTGCATTTTACTAACTTGTGGTTACCGTTTCATATGCCTGGTATTAGCCTTTTTGGCTTGTCTTTGGTGTGACCTCCACTATCCTCTTGTTTCCGGTGCAGTGTGTAGGAGTTCCAGGGACCTTTGAGAAGTATTTTTCCTTTCCCTGGGCTTGATTCAGTAGCCTTTGATTGCTCCGCCACGCTATTGGGTTGTTTTAATAACCCCCACCCCCCCAACCATTAATTAGTAATCGTATTTAGCACGTAGGGCCTATAAACGGGTTCTGGATTCAGAAATGGGATGAATTTGTATGACATTGAACATCATGCGTTATCACGAGTTTCTGTGTGTTGGTAACTGGCGGTATCGGGCTTCGTTTCTCTGTATAATATCTGGGTTTCTGGCCGTCTATAAATTCTGCCGAGTTGGCGCTGTTTTTTTCCTATTTCAATGGGTTTTACTTGCGACTGTGCGTATTGTCAGATTTATCTATTTTCACCTTATCTATATCTCCGGACTTTTATTTCTATCTTATCTGCTTTATCTATTTCTTTCTTCCAGTACGAAATGTATACGTGTGTATGGCGTGGCATGCCTGAGTTTCTGTGCGGTTCAGCGTACTTATTAATCGTGATTTTCATAGTGTGTTCTATCTTTCTCAGTTCCACGCTCATTGTGACGGAATTATTGCAATTATTTCAATTTTATTTTCCACATTGCAGTCCTGAGCTGCGTTTATTCCGTTTTGCTTGTACGCGTAAATATTCGAGGAGCGCGTCGGCGGGCGGCGTGAAACTGGGTCGCGGTTATGTTACTATAGTCTAATTCACTAAAGCTTGGATTCTTGGGAGCTGCTCTCTGCCTAGCCTAGTTTTGTCAAGGACCGAAAGGTTCCGCTGATTGTTTGGCTGATAGACCCGGGCTGGTGGCGCTTGTGATGGTACTTGCCTCGCCGCAACCCAAACCCTTGCGTTGCCTCATAAAAATATTCATATTTCTTGGCTTTACTCATCTCTTAACACAAGATAGACTATTTTGTATGCATCAGTAATCAGGCAGTGATTGTTCAACAACAACACGGCCATTCATAACTCCAATAGGGTAAAAAATAAAGTCATGACTGACTATCACCAGAGTAGGCAGACTTTTAGGTTTTCATTGCATTGAAAATGTTTTGTACTCCTAAACCCGATATAACCAAGCTACCAGATATAATTTATGAAAGCTTGAGTCCTACCATCGTGTTCATAATACATGCTGTATATCATGAGCATAAAAAGTTACACTAAGACGACACTAATATTAAGATAATTGAAGGAAGTAAAAGAGTGTATAAAAACATTATTTCTTGCTTAGTTTCCTCAAACCTCGCTCTAACCGATAGGGGAGTGTTGCTCACAGTTCAATTTTCAAGAACTGTTTCAAAATCCTTATACTGTTCCGCTCCGGTGGTATGTAGCACGTTACCAATAAAAAAAGAGTGGGTGGTAAAAAATGGTAAGAAATTTAAAAAACTGTTTAAACTGGTGCCGGAGGGTGGACCTCGATAGCTCCCCCGAAAACATCTCCCCTATATAGGAGCAATGCTCACCGCCCACTGTGCCAGTTTGCAGTAGTATTTTTTAACTTTCTTAGCCTTTTTGACCACCTACTCTTTCCTTTTTGGTAGTGCAATACCACGGGAGGGGAAAAGTATAAGGATTTAAAAACAGTTCTTAAAAAATTGAATGGCCCAAAAATTTAGAGTTAGGCGATTTAAGCAAAATAAGCAAGAAAAAATGTTATACACTTTTTTACTTCCTTCAATTTCTTAATTTTAGTGTATCTTACTGTTTTTTTTTTATCTCATGATATGCACAATGTTTAGAACACGATGGAAAACTCGCTTTCATAAATTACTGGTAGCTTGGTTATTGGGGTGGGAGTACAACTTTAAATGCACTAAAAAACCTAAAGTCCGCCTATCTTGTATAGCCCGTCATGACTTTTTTTTTACCCTAGGATTATGAATGGGGTTGTTGTTGAACAATCACTGCCTGATTTACTGAGCAAAAAAAAATAGGCCTATCTTTGAAAGAGATGAGAAAAAGCCCAAGTATGAATATTTTTTTTGAGGCACGAAAGGGTTTTGGTTGCGTCGGGGAAAAGTACCACCCCCATCGCCCCCCCCCAGGCTATCACCAACAGCGACGTCGTTACATACTCGCCTAGGCTCGAGCGCTCCCAGGAATCCAGCTTAAGTGAAAACTATGTGTTTTCCCCCTCTCGTGGCTAGGGTGTGCGCGGCGGATTTTTGTGGCGGTTTACTCCCCTCTGTGCTCGTCTTTCCCTGTTCTCTGGGGAACGTGTATCTAATGCTTTCTTTCTACTTGTTTTTCTATTTGCTGTGTTTTCCTCAGGTTTTTCTAAATTGTTTCTAATTTTTTGTTTTCTAATTTGTTGTTTTTTCCTTCGGTTTCAAATTGTTTCAATTTGCTTTTTCTTCGTTTTTTCAAATTTTTTTTTAGTTTTGGTTTTTCTTTTTGTTGTTTTCCTTCGTGGTTTCAAATTGTTTCTAATTTTTGTGTTCTCTTCGGGGTTTCAAAATTTTTTTTGGGGTTTTCTTTTTTTTTAATTTTTCTGTGGTGTCTAGTGTATGGTTTCAACCCCTGTTTACTTTGGGATTATGTACATTATGGAACTTTTTCCAGCTTTATGAAAAATGCAAATCGAATTTTATACGAATACTTTGATTTCTTTAAACCCTACTAGGGCAAGGAATTTCCTTTTTTTCGGGCAAAAGAAAACGAAATCCCTTTTGTTTGCACCTGACGAGGTCTGTTACGGGCTCTTGTTTCACGTTTGCACATCCATTTTCGGCTTTACGGTTAACTGAATTAACTTATTATAAAAAAACAAATTCTTATCTACTTCCCGCGTATTGATGATACACCACGAACATAATACTTCATACCCTTTGGGTAAAAGGTGAGACGAGAGAGAGACGAGGTAATATTTTTAAAAACCTGTAGTCTGGGGTGATGCAGCGGGGTGGGGGGCAGCGAGGGGGGCAAAACGACACCAACAAAACGCCTATCTTCGTATATCAGGATCTCCCGTTAAATTAAAAGGAATAGTTTACAATTCAAAATTGATAAAACCCGGCTTAAAAGAAGCTATTATCTTTTCAGGGGTGTATTGTTTTGATTTTAAATTCCGTGGAGTGGCGGGAAAAATATTGTTGTTTTTATTGTCCCCCGGGCGTGGAGATACTACTGACGTCTGGTCAGCGCTGGGGGGGCGGCGTCTCACGGTGGGGGGAGGGCCCCTGGGATGGAGAGGTGGGGTGTCGTGACAAGGATTTTTTTTTTTTTTTTTTCTTTTGTTCTTCTTGTCTTTTTGTTCTTTTTGTTCTTTTTGTTTTTTCTTTCTTCTTACTGCGTGCTGGTTTCTTCTTCTTTGTCGTTTCTTTAAAATGGAGTGAAAAAAATTTGGGGGGAGGAGGGAGTGAAACGGCTCGGAGACGGGAGAGCGGGACCCTGTGTATAAGCGCATTTTCGGACTTCACCGCCCTGGTTCAGTCAGTCCGGACCCGGGGCAGGGGGGACTGATGGTGCGAAAATACATCGAGTGGCCCGTCCCATTCGTCGTTCCCTTTTCGGGGGTCGAGTGGCGTACGAAATGAACGTGGAGGCGGGAGGCGTCCATTTTTCAATCCTTTTTTTCGTCCGCCTTTTTTTAAACCCTTGCTGAAGACTTTACAACTACCCCGCCGTGATACTTTATCTTATGGTCGGCCATATGGTGTTTTTATGTCTTATCAGCAGCACGAGAAGCCCGGTCGCCTTCCCCCGACTGTATCGCGCGCCCGTTTCTCCCCACACTGGTCCAAGGGGGTCCCCCTAAGGGTGGACCGGCTGGGCGGGCTGAACCTTCTAGACTGCTTCGCAAAACAGTGCCGCCCGGGGTAGCCCCCGTCCAGACCGGGCAGAGAGGTCGCGAAAAAAGCATATCTTTCGGCGTCGGGCTGGCTGCGAGTTAGGGTACCTGGCGGTGGGGTCGGGGGTGGCTGCGTGGTTTCTTTGGTAGCGTGGGCGGCTGCAGGCTTTTTTTTTTTCTATTTTTTCTTGTTGCTTTCCGTTCTTCGGGGTTTGCGTTAGTTAATCCTTTTCCTACCACCATGTTACTTTCGGGTTTCCACGTTGGGGCGTGTTTTGCTATGCACCGGTATTTATCACTTTGTCATCCCCTGGGTTGGAATATCGTTTTGGGTTTTCTTTCTTCTTTTAAAAAAGGATAACAAAATATTTTATTCACTTGTAGTGTTAGGGAAATCTCTTTTTTTTCGTGTTTTCCTCGCGTGTAGAATGTTCAACCTCACCTTGTCTCGTTTCCTCGCTCTCGTGTTCACTGGTAATTTTGGGTTCTCCCCACGGGTCTCGTTGGGGGACACGCTCAGTCACTGTGAGTCTTACGTGGACCAAAAGCTATCTGCCTCTAAAATGAGATTTTTTTCACATTCCCCTATAACCATGACTCACTTTTTGCGCAGGGTTTGGAGGACCATAGGAAAAAAATTATTTTTTTTTTCCCTTTTCTCTTCAGCCATCATGAAACTAAGGGAAGGCTAAATTTTTACACTTTTCGTTATCTATGCCTTAATAATCGTCCAACCTTTTCATCTTCCCTGATTTGGCAAAAAATCATAGCCTTAACGAGTTAAAACATAAGTCGCCCATTTTTTGTATCCAGTCACCGTTTTTAAAAAACCCCAAATAAAAATCTGAAAATTCCCCCGATTTTTAAAAACACCTCAAGGTTTGCAGACCCCGGGCTCGGGCTCGTGACGTAGCATCAGGGAGGTCACTTCCCCGCTGACAGAGAGGCACGTAACACAGAGAAAAATATAGTATTTGAAATTTGGGGGTGTTTCTGATAGATTTTTTTTGCTTATGCCACATGATGATCCTTTATGGGTCAGAAGCGCTGTCCTTTCGGAAAAGTTTGCACACGGAAAGGATGGCGTGTGTAGGGGGGATACACCCCCTATATGTTTGGGGCGAGCATTTGGGGTTTTGAAAGGGGGCCCCCCCCCGTAAGACAGGACCAGCCCAAACACCATCCGCCCAGGGGGGCCCTTTGACAGGGACCCCAGGCTGGCAGCACGGTGGACCACACAAACGTGGGGCTTTCCCCTCTTAACAAGACCAAGTAACCAAGAAAAACCAGTTGTGGAGTGGCGTGCCCTTGGTGAGAGACCCTGTGGTGGTGTGGCTGTCACATTTTCTCCCTTCCCCCCGCATATTTTCCAACTCTATGCTTTGTTAATGCTATATTGGTTTCCGAGAATACGTTTTTCGGTAGCCCCAAAAATAACCTAGATTTTCTCGAAAATACCTCATTTGATTTCCCCCCCACATGGTTTAACCTTATTTTCCCAATCCATGTTTTGGAGAAGTGCCAGGTCCCCCCTGCTGAACCTCAGGCCTGCTAAACCTTTCATCCCCCCCTACTCGGGCTCAAACATATGGATCCCATGACAACTGAGGTTTGTTTTTCCCCATATTTTACGCGACCCGGTCATTTCTTTTGTGTCAGATTGAGCATCGTACTCTAGATCTTCACGCGAAGAAAAGTTGACACCAAGTACAACCTCATAAAATTTTTCCCGTGTCAGGCAGATGTCTGCGGGCGTCCCTGTTCTGAGTCTCATAACATGTAGCCCTTTGGAGGGGGATTTTTTTTTCCCCCCCCGCTTTTTTCAAAAATCGTGTTTTACGGAAATAAGGCCTGGGAAATCAATATTTTTGGGGGATTAAGTTTTTTAATGTACATTCAACTAATTCAGCAAAAAAAATTGGGGCTGGAGATTCTTTTTAAACTTTGTTTGACAACTGGAAAAATTATGGTTTTACAAGAATTCTGCGTAGCCCCACCTTTTTCTCGCTCTCTCTTCGTAAAATCAATCATAACTTATTTCTATCCTTTTTCAGATAAAACACCTATTACATAGGTCTGCGGGATCTTGTAGCTTCCCGTTTTCTTAGGGTCTCGGCCTCTTTTAGTCCTTGTCTTATTAGGTCTCGCGGCCCTTGTAGCTTTCCCTTTTTTTCTTATGAGGTTCCCCGGCCTCTTGTAGCTTTTTATGCTTATGGAGGTCTCACGGGCCCCTTTTTAGCTTCCTTATTTTTATATAGGTCCCCGCGGCCTATTGTGTTTCCTTTTTTCTTATTAAAGGGCTCGCGGGCCCATTGTAGCTTCCTTATTTCTATGTAGGTCTCACGGCCTCTTGTAGTTCCATTTTTCTTAGTAGGTCTCGCGGCCTCTTTTTGCTTTTTTATGTTCTTATGTAGGTCTCCGGCCCATTTAGCTTTCCTTATTTTTTTTAGTGGTCTGCGGCATTTTACTTCCTTATTTTCCTTTTGTAGGTCTCACGGGCCCCTTGTAGCTTCCTTTGTTTTTTATGTTCTTTGTAAAAACCACCTTCCTTCCCCCTTCCAGATACAACACCATCTTTGAATCTTTGTTTTATGTCTCGCGACCTGTTTTATCTTCCTTATTTTCTTATGTTCTTATGTTCTTATCTCCTTCAGAGGTGGAGGACATCCTGGTGGAGTTGTGTGCCAAGCATGGGGGGGTGGAGGGGCACTGCTTTTGGGGGGTTCCTTAGGCAACGTGTATGTGTGCTTCCGCAGCCACCACCACCGCTCAGTCCGCCCTCAACCACCTCACAGACCTCTACTTCATGCGACAAATGCTGACGCCCACTTTCTTCCCACTAGACTGTTGGATCAGGGGAGTTCTTCTGATGCTAAGGTGGTGTGTGTGTGTGTGTGTGTATGTGTGTGTGTGTGTGGGTGTATGTGTGTGAGTGTGTGTGTGAGTGTGGGTGTGTGTGTGTGTGTGGGTGTGTGTGGGTGTATGTGTGTGTATGTGTGTGTGTGTGTGTGGGTGGGTGTGTGGGTGTGGCTGTTGGTGTGTGTGTGTGTGTGTGTGGTGTGTGTATGTGTGTGTGTGTGTGTGTGTGTGTGTGTATGTGTGGTGTGTGTGTGTGTGTGTGTGTGTGTGTGTGTGTGTGTGTGTGTGTGTTCATCGAGTAGCATCTAGTAGTGATTTTCAGGAAAAGATCTAAGCTCGTACTGTTCCGTCTCTACCCGCGTGTGTGTGTGTGTGTGTGGTGTATGTGTGTGTGTGTGTGTGTGTGTGTGTGGTTTTCTGTGTGTGTGTATTTACACTTATCAATACTCCAGGACACTTATCAATACTCCAGGACACTTATCAATACTCCAGGACACTTATCAATACTCCAGGACACTTATCAATACTCCAGGACACTTATCAATACTCCAGGACACTCATCAATACTCCAGGACACTCATCAATACTCCAGGACACTTATCAATACTCCAGGACACTTTCAATACTCCAGGACACTTATCAATACTCCAGGACACTCATCAATACTCCAGGACACTCATCAATACTCCAGGACACTCATCAATACTCCAGGACACTTATCAATACTCCAGGACACTTATCAATACTCCAGGACACTTATCAATACTCCAGGACACTTATCAATACTCCAGGACACTTATCAATACTCCAGGACACTTATCAATATCCAGGACACTTATCAATACTCCAGGACACTATCAATACTCCAGGACACTATCAATACTCCAGGACACTTATCAATACTCCCGGACACTTTTCAATACTCAGGACATTAAATCCCCAGGGCTTTCAATACCAGAA
>JACEEZ010026022.1:46733-49233 GCA_016584305.1 Chionoecetes opilio
GCCGGTCATTAGGGCGCGGGAGGGGAGGAGCGGAGGGAGTGGAGTGGGGGGGGGTGGCAGGGGGGAGGTACACCCCCCCTCTGTGACCCTTGTGCCACCCTATCAAAACCCATGAAAAGAGCCTGATGGGGGAGGCATGGGGGATGGGGGATGAATGGTTGATGGGGTGATTGGGGAGGGATGGGGTGATGGGGGGTGACTGGTTGATGGGGTGATGGGAACTGAAGGGTGACGAGTTATCAGGGAAGCTACACGAGGCCATCTCTTCTCCGCCTTCTGCGTCTCCTTTTGCGTCCACCTGCGTCTATTGCGTCCCTTTCTCCGTCTTCTGGGTTTTCTTCTGCGTCTCCTGCGTATATTGCGTGTCCGTCTGCGTCTTCTGCGCCTCCTTCCGCGTCTCCTGCGTTTATTTCTCCTCCGTCTGCGTCTCCTGCGTCTATTGCCATGAGAGAAAAAGAAAGAGAAAGGAAGAGAAAGAGAGAGAAAGAGAAAAAAAGAGAGTGAGACAGACAGAAGCGGAGAAAAAAAGTGGGGATGAGAGAAATGTGATCTAGGAAGATATGAGTAAGACACAATGTTAGGAGATAGGACATACTATAGGAGGTGCAGATAGGGTGTGGAGGCTGTGGGTGAGGGGCGGGTGTGTGGTGAGGGCGGGGGTGTGAGGGGGACGGGTGTGTGGGAGGGGGGGGGCTAAGTAATGACCGCAGGGGAGACAGGAGTAGGTGAGAATGAACGAACGTAACGAGTCAGGGCAGCAAAGTGAGAGCAGCGGGGGGCCTACCGGGCTAATTATTAGGTGAGGAGGCGATAAGGTGTGTGTGTGTGTGTTGTGTGGTTGTGTGTGTGTGTGTGTGTGTGTGTGTGGTGTGTGTGTGTGTGTGTGTGTGTTTGGGACATTCCAATATACAAGTAAAGGTCAAAGTTAAATGAATCCTCAGTTTTGATGGTAATACTTTCTTTAACCGAGAGAGAGAGAGAGAGAGAGAGAGAGAGAGAGAGAGAGAGAGAGAGAGAGAGAGAGAGAGAGAGAGAGAGAGAGAGAGAGAGAGAGAGAGAGAGAGAGAGAGAGAGAGAGAGAGAGAGAGAGAGAGAGAGAGAGAGAGAGAGAACTGATGTATCGTTAGGGCGGACTAATTAAACAGACAAACATTAATTCAATAGTTAGTAATTACTGTTATTAATCACACGTGTCTAAACCTGCGACACACACACACACACACACACACACACACACACACACACACACACACACACACACACACACACACACACACACACACACACACACACACGACGCATTTCTCCATCACCTCCACTTATCCCTCTCCTCCTCTTCCTTCTCCTTCTCCTCCTTCTCCTTCTCATTTTATTCTTATTATATTGCTTTCACCGTCTCTTTCCTCCTCTACCTATACTCCTCCTTCCCTAATTGTTGTCATCATTCTGTCTTCTCCTCCTCCTCCTCCTCCTCCTCCTCCTCCTCCTCCTCCTCCTCTCCTCCTCCTCCTCCTCCTCCTCCTCCTCCTCCTCCTCCTCCTCCAGCTGTTCGTCTTCCCTCACGCCTGGTCGATACATGATCACCTGGGAACACCTGGGGAACGACAGATGCATGAACGACAAGATAAAAATGTCATCATTCGACCATTCGACTCAACACGCTATCGACTGGAAGAACACGGTGATGAGGATGCTTATGCTTTTTTGTCTTCTATATTACCTGTACTATCTATGTTTACCCCCATTAAGGGTATATCCTACCTACCCCTATTATTATATATACTCTTGATAGGGATGATTAAATAGGGTATTATTATCACAATGATATTTCACCCTATGTTTACTTATATAAGCAGTTTACTCCGTAACTATTAGGCCTAGAGGAAAAACGCATCATAAACGCAAAGTTTTTAAGCTTAATGTGTTCTATCCAATGTCATAAACAAGTCAATTATTTCTTGCAGATATGGAGATATTTAATAGTATGTCAAAAATACACCAATACAATTTTCTCACTTATCTAAAATCTAAATTAATTTTGCTAAGGTTCATATAAAAGGCCTGCTCCAGCTCTATCTTTACTTTATCATAGAAATTTCCTGTAAACCTCATAGTTTTCGAGTTATTTAAGAAACTATGATTTTTTCTGAAAATCAAAGGTGTTTTTGAGATACCTATTATATCAATAGGTAAAACACCTCAAGCTTAACGAGCTTTTTTTCAAGAATTTGCTCTTTCTATTTTCGGTTCCAATTTTGATACAGTGAGTAATTAACTTTTTTTTCCTGATATTCTTTTTTTCCTTCATATTTTTTTTTTTTTTTTTATTTTACACCAGATTCTGAAGGCATATGACTTTTTTTTTAAGAACTTTGCTCTTCTTTCTATTTTCGGTTCCAATTTTGATAGTGATTAATAAACTTTTTTCCTGATATTCTTTTTTTTCCTTCATATTTTTATTCATACGCCAAATTCTGATGGTATATGACTGGTTTTTTTT
>JACEEZ010026023.1:10000-22500 GCA_016584305.1 Chionoecetes opilio
ACTTGGAACGTTATGGAATGGAAAACTTTGAAATAGCGGAATTCCGTAGTAGCAGCAGCAGTAGTAAAGTAGCCGCAGTAGTTAGCGTGCCCTTGGTGAGGTGACGCGGTTTATATTTAGCAACATTTACGCTGTATTCGCCGTTATCCGCAGATTCCAGGAATGGCCCAGAGGGCCATTCCTGGAATCTGCTGGATATCAATACTGGATACTGCCTGGATATCAATAATACTGAGGTATGATCAGAAACCGCATAGGGGAGAGCCCGATTGAAGAGCTATGTGTGTGGTGTGTGTGCGTAGTCTGTCCGGTTGAACTCCTCCGAGATGGCTGAACACACAGACTTCATATATGCATCAATATACTATCTATGCCTCTGTGATGGCCGATAAGTGTGCGAAAAAAAAAAAAAAAAAAATCCGCCCACCAAGGGAGGAACGGACATTCTTAGTGTCCAAGGTGGCAAGCATCCCCTTCGAGCGACGCAAGAGTGCAGCACGGAAAGTGTGGACGCCATTCGCTGCCTCATGGGTGCCATTAAGGTGGCCAAGCTCGACTTCTAGGACAGCGTGAACACCGAAGCTCAAGCTCATCAGGGAGGTCAAGCTTTGCTGCCCGGAGCTAAAATGGCTTCTTGTATGGAGTGTGGTCAGGGTCGGCAATAATACATTTATCAAAGTATATGTGCTGGAGTCATTCTTAATGTAAGGCCATTCCTGGGTATGAAGCTTTCCACTTAAGACTTCTATTAGCGTACTTTTTGGGTATATATATTATATGTAGGTGTTAACTCTATACATAAGACCAGGATGTCCGAGTGGTCTGAGTGTCTAGTACTGGCCTTCTTATGCTGCAACTGGCCACACCAACACACCCCCACAAAAAACAAACACAAACACCAACCCACACACACACACAAACACCAAATAACATAGGGTACTCCGTGGTGTAAGGGATAGCACGCTCGGTCCAAAAACGAGAAGTCCGGGTTCGACCCCCGGGGGAACGGAAAAAATGAGTTTTTTCCTTTAAAAACCTAAACCCCCTGTCCACCCAGCATGAATGGGACCAGGTGTTAGCCGGGGTTGTGACCTGCTCCCCGGGGGGGTGCTGGCTTCGGCAACACAAAGCAAAAAGGATGAATGTAAAAAAATGTTGATATGGAGAGGGGGCCACACGGCTTTGCTTTTGGCCCTGTAAAATACAATAGATAAAACCCAAAACCACACACACACACCCCCCCCCAACCACACACACACACACACACACACACACACGCACACGCAACCCAACACGCACCAACACACCCCAACAACAGGGTTATTTGGGGGAAAAACAATTTTTTTTTATGAGTCAGTCCCCCTGCAAATACCTAAAAATATTCCTCCCCCTCCTCCTCCTCTCCTCCTCCTCCCCCTCCTTCTCCTCCTCCTCCCCCTCCTCCTCCCCCCTCCTCTCCTCGTACGCCCCACCCAAACATCATTGGGTTCCCCAAAGCGCTCATATGAACAATATAAAAAAGCCCTTGAAAAAAATAGATGTAGATAATACCCAGGGTCTCCACACACACACACACACACACAACCACACCCCAACCACAACCACAACACCACACACACACCCCAAAACCGCAACACACATAAGAGAGAGAGGGAGAGAGGAGAAGAGAAAAAGGGAGAGAGAGGAGAGAAGAGAGGAGGAGAGGGAGAGAGAGAGAGAGAGAAAAGGGAGAGGGGGAGAGAGAGAGAGAAGAGAAAGGTGTGGGGGTTGTATGATGAAGATGAAGTAAGTAATATTATATTTTTGGTGGGTTTTTGATTTAGAACTTAAGAATTTACGACTTGTAGTGAGATGCTTTTTTGCTACACACACACACACAACACAACACACACACACACACACACAACACCCACACAACCACACACACACACAACAACCACACACACACTCACTTTCCTCATCTGCCCAGGTAACTTTTCCATGCCCAAAAGCCCTTTGTGGCATCCCGTGAGAGAGAGAAGAGAAAAGGAGAGAGAAAAGGGAGAGAGGAGAGAGAGAAAAGAGAGAGAGGGGGAGAGAGGAGAGAGAGAGAGAGGAGAGAGAGAGAGAGAGGGGAGAGAGGGGAGAGAGGAGGAGAGAAGAGAGAGGGGGGAAAGAAGAAGGGAGAGAGAAAAGGTGAAGAGAGAGAGAGAGAGAAAAAATTTAAATTTTAGTTCAAAATTTAGGTCGGGTTCGTTCGACTTGGTTCAACCCCAAGCGAAACGAAAAGTTCAACCTTTAAAGTCGAACGAAACCCAAAACCCATTTTAGACACACACTATGTTAAACTTCCATTTTCGGCCATCTCGTTACCCATTCAAAAAAAAAACTCAATTTTACTTAATTTACATTTTTCCTAATCAAAATTTTAATTTTTTTTTACAAATTTCATTATTAAGAACTCATTTAAAATTTAAAAGACTCATACCTAAACCCCTTTATTTTAACAAAATTATGAATTCAAATGTTTAGCTGAAAAACGCTAGATACGTCGGCGAGACGAAAGGAATCAAACCCCTTTAGGTTTTTGAGTAAAGGTGTTTCTGCACGTATGGTGGGCCCCATTTTTTCCCCTTCGCAATCTGCAATCCGCTCACATCCATGATTTAGATCCCCCTTTTTTTCTAGAATGATTCAGTATCCTACCAAGGCCACTACCCTAGTGACATAAATTATTAGAATCCATAAACAAGATCGCCCCTGATCTTTAATAACCAAGTCACTCACCCCAATAATATACTCAAGTGATTTCACTTTTTCGTTTGCCGACTCTCGTTTCGATCCCCACCACTACCCGAAAGTTCCCCACGAAACTATTGTTCACAGTCCTCTACCAATCAGACAGCTCACACCAAGGTCCGTTAAGAACAAATTGTATTTTTTTTTATTATTTAGTATTTTTAGATAAAAAGGTTACTTTATTGTTTTTGGGAAATATTTTTTTAGATGTTCGTTTTTTTAGCATTGTAATATTTTAAATTTTTAAAACTTTTTTTAGCCTATGATGCCAAGGCCTTTGGCGAAACGTTGGATAAAAAACCCCCCAACAATGACGAGGTCTTTGTCCCCCTGAAAATCAAGATATTTATATATATATAATATATATATATATAAATATATATATAAAATTATATATAATTATATTGCGCCCACCCCCTTTTTTCTGGTACGTCGGGGGTTACGCCATGCCTCTTCGTCATCCAGGTAATAAAGGGGAATGAATGAAGTATTGGAATGCAATGGAAGTATTGGAATGCAAGGAAAGTACTGGAATGCAAGGGAAAGTACTTGGAATGCAATGGAAGTTTTGGGAAAATACAATGGAAGATTAGAATAAAGGAAGTGTTGGGAAATGCAAGGAAAAGATTTGGAAAAATGCAATGGAATATTTGGGAAAATGCAAAAAAATACTTGGAAGCAATAAAAGTACTTGGAATGCAAGAAAGTATTTGGAATACAATGAAAGTACTTGGAAGCAATGAAAGTACTTGGAAGCAATGAAATATTTTGGAATGCAATGAAAGACTTGGAAGCAATGAAAGTATTTGAAAGAATGAAAGTATTGGAATGCAAAAAATACTTGGAAGCAATGAAAGTATTTGGAATGCAAAAAAGTATTGGAATGAAATGAAATATTGGGAAGCAATGAAAGTACTTGGAATGAAATAAAATATTTGGGAATGCAAGAAAGTACTTGGAATGCAATGGAAGTACTTGGAGAAATGGAATATTTGGAACGTTAGGAAGGAAAATTTTTTGGAAATAGCGGAACCGTAGAGCAGCAGCAGTAGAAAGTAGCCGCAGTAGTTAGCGTCCCCTTGGTGAGGGACGGGGTTTTTAATTTAGCAACTTTTACGCTGTATTCCCCGTTATCCGCAGATCCGGGAAATGGCCCAGAGGGCCATTCCGGAATCTGCTGGATATCAATACGGGATACGCGGATATCAATAAACGAGGTATGATCAGAAACCCCATAGGGGGGAGCCCGATTGAAAGCATGTGGGGTGGTGTGTGTGCGTTTTGTCTGTCCGGGTTTAATCCTCCCTGGTGAACACACAGACTTCATATATGCATCAAAATATATCTATGCCTCTGGAGGCCGAAAATGTGCGAAAAAAAAAGAAAAAAAAAAACCGCCCACCAAAGGGGGAACGGACATTCTTAGTGTCCAAGGTGGCAAGCATCCCCTCGAGCGAAAAGCAAAAGTGCAGCAGGAAAGTGTGGACCCATTCGCTGCCTCATGGGTGCATTAAGGGGCCAAGCTCGCTTCTGGACAGCGGAACACCCAAGCTCAACTCATCGGGGGGGCAAGCTTTGCTGCCCGGAGCTAAAAGGCTTCTTGTAGGGGTGTGGTCAGGGGCGGCAATAATAATTTATCAAATATATGTGCTGGAGTCATTTTAATGTTAAAGGGCCATTCTGGGTAGAAGCTTTCCCCTTAAGATTCTATTTGCGTACGGTTATATATTTTATGATGGTTTAAACTATACTAAGACAGGATGTCCGAGTGTCTGAGTGTCTAGTACTGGGCCCCACGGATGCTCAAATATGCCAATTTGATGAATTAAATGACCAAGCAGCCCCGCCATCCCACATGATGACGGGGATAGCCCGATCTGGAAAACCCCACGTAAACCTTCACTCACCAGCTCACCGGAAAACAGCTTCCCGGGGAACTTTCCTTATATGCTGAACTGGCCGGAGAGGAGACAGAAAAACAGAGATAAGGAAACGTGTTACCTTGCGCTTACTCACGACACCCCTGTGTGTCTTTGGTACCCCACACCTGGGGGGGTGGAGTACCTTGCACGAATTTAATGTTCCCGGGGTCGGGCTATTGACATTTGTTTCATTGGCCGTTTCTTAAAAGAATGCGTGACTTATTATTGTATAAATCTCACAGTGTACGATATGTTATATACTTGTAATTTTTGTTCTGGTACTTTTTATAACAAGCCTCAAAAACAACGCTCGACCATTTTATTTAACTGCCATCTGAAGTGTCTGGCTAGGACGATATACGCCTACCCCTCAACTTACACTTTGAGGCAATCAACCCCTACTGTGCCCCAACAGTTTTAAGATTTTACTCGGATTGACCCCCGTTACCTGTAATTAAAAACATCAGATAAGGGCAACATTTGTTTCGATTCGTCTTTTTTACGGGGAAAGCTGAGTCTACTAGTTACTTTTACAGTTAAACAGAGATCAGTTAGCGTCCATGTGTGGGGCAGCAGTAGTAGCAAGTAGCAAAAAAAAGTAGTGAGCGTGGGTAAAAACAAGCGGCGTCACTCCCCATCTTGTCTTTTCGGAACTTTTACAATTTTTCAATTTTTCCCCAAATAGGACTTTTTAAACCCCCTTTACGCCCCGCTTTCCCAAAATATAAAAACCACTGTTTTTTTAGCCAAAAATAACGAAAAATGCTTAATATACCCAAATTTGTTTGTGGACAAGGATACTAAAAAGGCATATTTTAAAATATTTCTTAAGTCACTAAAAATCGTCTAATGGTACCAAATTCAATGGGGAAATTTCGTCTGGGTCTCAAAGGGTTACTAGAAAAGGACCCCGAACGTAAATTTTTATTGTACTTTGGGTACCTTGACGGTTTTTTTGGAAAATAAGCAATATTTTTGATATGACCTGTTTAGTTTCTGTCGATTAACTAATTGGGGGATTTAGTCACTTTTTGTAATTTTTTTGGCTCGACAAATACAATTTTTAGGGCAAAAGGAAAGATCAGAAATTTTTAACATTCCCGTCCTATTTTTTATGGTAATTTTTTTATTTTACTTTTTCGAAGTTTAAAAAAATAAGAATTGCACTTCTAGACTATTATTGCAATGATAGGATGCTGTCTGAAATTTTGAACCTAACAAGGGTCAAAATAAACCCCTTTTTGATAAATTTTCCATTAAAACCCCCCTATTCTTCATTTCTCCATTTTTCACCATTTTTACCTTTTTTTCCCTATTTTCCCCCTTTTTACGAGTTTCCGTTTTTTCACCATTTTTTACCGTGGGTTTCCCAAATTTTTTAAAAACCCTTTTCCCATATTTCCCCTATTTCACCCAGTTAATGAATATGAGAAAAAATTGGATGTAGATTAGGATTTTTTTTTCCACTTTTCGCAAAACAAAAGAATATGAATTAAAATTTTAGCACGGTAACTATAATAAAGAATTTTAAGCAGGCGCAGCTCGGGCCCCTTTGTTTTTGGTTTTCAGTTCTTACGGGGGAAAACGTGGGGCGAGCCCCCTTTCCAGAAAATTAACTCATTACGCAAAATTATTCATTAAGGGCTTTTTTCTACGAAAAAATGTTTTTTGCCCCGACCCCCATTGATTTGACGGGCACTACTTGCAAGTAAAAATTTTCAGCTAAATCCGAAATTTTTTAGGATAGTTTACGCTAATTACTCTTTAAGGGTTTTTTCAAAGAAAAAAACGTATTTTACCAAAGACCCCCATTGTTTTTGACAGCACAAATTAATGTCAAATTTAGCTAAAACCCGACAATATTGGGGATTTAGTTTTTCATTTTTTTGGCTTAAAAACTTGGTTAAACGGGTTTTTGGGTAAGAAGAAGCTCGTTTCCCCCCCCGCTGGCCCCAATAAATCACGCGCAAAGCTAGTCTAGTTAGGCGTCCCCCTCGGGCCCCCTTTTGTTTTTTGGCGAGTTCTTGCGGCGGAACGGGCAGCAAACCCAGGGTTCCCAAACCCAAATTAATTTTTACGTAAATTTAAATATTAAGGCGGGTTTCTACGAAAAAAGGTTTGTTGAAACAGCCCCCATTGTTTTTGACAGCAAAAATTGCATGTCAAATTTTCAGCTAAAATGGGACAAAAAATTGGGGAGAGTTACGCTAATTACCCCTTTAAGGGTTGGGTTTTTACGAAAAAAGGTTTCTTGCTACGCCCCCCATTGATTTTGCCCGCACTACTTGCATGTAAATTTAAGCTCAACCCGGACAATATTTAGAGTATTATTTCCCTTTTTAGCAAAAAATTTGGGTTTCCAGGGGTCTTATGGTAAAAAAAAAAGCCCCCCCCCCCCTTTCCCCCTCGCTCCCAATTTTAAATTTAACGTTTCCCCTTCCCAAAATCATTCTCAGATTTTGCCCCATGTCTCTTTTTAAAAATTTATTTTTTGTGTTTTTTTTGCTGCAAATATAATTCCTTTAGGTTTGTGTTATTATAGCATGTGTGTAGATGTGATTCAGGGATGTGTTTTTAAACCCTTACGAAAAATTTTTCCCGCACCGGGAAACAGCAGAAATCAGCGGTTTAAATGGTAGTACAGGTTCAGTCAGTCTGCAATCGTGTTGAGCGATATTTGTGCCCCGCGCCCCGAAATGTAAAAAAAAACCCCGGCCCCCGCGTTTACCCGGTTACAGTAGCTGGGAGTGGTTTCCCTGTCTTGTGTTTCCCGGCAGTGTACTCATAGTGCCACCCTGGAAAAAGTAGCTGGCAGTGTTTCCCCTTTTTGTTTTGGCAGTGTTACCCATAGGGTCCACCCGTGTTTTCAGTAGCTGGGGGAGTTGTTACCCCGGTCTGTGTTTTCCCGGGAAAAGTTTTCCTCATAGTGTTCCCCCTTTTTACAGAAACTGGCAGTGTTACTTTCCGGGGCTCGTGGTTTTTCCCGGCAGTGTTTCTTTATAAATGTCCCCCCGGTTTTCAGTAGCTGGCAGTTTTTAACCCCCTGGGTTTGTGTTTTCCCGGCAGTGTTACCTCATTTGTGTCCCCCCGTGTTACAGTAGCTTTGGGAGTGTTTTCCCCGTGTCTCGTGTTTCCTGGCCCGTTGGGACCCATTTGTGTCAACCATGTTTCAGTAGTGGGAGTGGTTTCCCCGTGTCTCGTGTTTCCTTTGGGAGTGTTAAATCCTAGTGTCCACCCCTGTTAAGTAGTGACAGTGTTACCCCGTGTTGCCCTGGCGACCCGTGTGGCCCGGGTGGGGTGTTTCCCTGTGTTACCCCTGGGAAGTGTTACCCCATAGGTCCACCCGTGTTACCTTGCCCGGTTACCGTGGCAACCGTGTTTCTTGGTAGTGGGCCATCCGTT
This sequence comes from Chionoecetes opilio, assembly GCA_016584305.1. Lineage (NCBI taxonomy): Eukaryota > Metazoa > Arthropoda > Malacostraca > Decapoda > Majidae > Chionoecetes > Chionoecetes opilio. The sequence continues at coordinate 18,103 of JACEEZ010026023.1, forward strand.
TACCTGGGAGTGATGACCCAAAAGGGCGAGTATAGTACCCTTTTGGGATCCCTGGTTTCCCGTGCCCCGTGTTACCTGGCAGGGGGTGATTTCCCTGTCACTACAGTACCTGGCAGTGTAAACCCCTGTCACCCAAAGTAAAGGTGTGGAGGCACCTCTGTTCTTGCGTTGACAAACACGGGATGCGTTGGTTTTGACTTGCCCCTTTAAACTAAGCATGTAGAATACAGATCACACAGCATGCCAGCTAGATATGTACTACCCTAAAACACAAATGGAGTCATGTTTTTCTTTTCAGATAAAGGGTTGCCCTTTGTTTAAAATTAGTAGCATGGCTGTAAATCAAACCCCAGGGAAAGAATTCCAGTAACCCAATGAAAATTGCAGTAAAAAAAAGCCCCCCCCCCCAAAGGGGCCCGATCAATATTATTTTTTGGTAATTTCCCCGGATCTAAATTGGGAAAAACAAGAAATGCTTTTTTAAAAAAAAAAAAAACAATGAAAATGGCCCCCAATAATTTATTTTTTCTAGGTGTTTTTCCCGAGTCAAATGAAAAGGCAAGCAATGACCCCAACTAATGAAAAATCCAGTAAGAAATATTTCAGGGAGTTTCGTACAAAGGTTTTTTCGTACACTAGTAGTTTGTACACCAAAATTTTTTTTCGGGATAAGGGTTTTTTGAAACCATAGTTGTTTTGTACACTCAGCCAGAGTTTAAAATTGATTACAGAGTTACGAAAAGACACCCGGTATTACGAAAAAATTCAAAACAAATGTTTAAAAAAACCCTTTCGTACGAAAAAACCCTGTACCCCCTAAGAAATTTTCCCAAAAGTACCCCAATCAATATTTTCTTTTGTTTTCCAGAGTTATAAATGGAAGGGAAGAGACTGAAACCCCCAAAACCATTGAAAATTCCCCCCCCCGAAAAACCCCCAAAAAGGGGACCAAAATGTCCCCCCATGGGAGTTAAAAGGGGGAGGGAGGGAAGGAAAGAAGCTCCCCAAATGGATGACTTTTTACGAGGAGCCCCAAGGTACTATGTGCTCTAAGGTACTCATGCCATGTGCCTTTATTATTTTATATTTTGCCTAGTACTTTAAATTAAATATTTTTCTTTTCTTTTTTTTTTTTGCCGTATGCCTCGGGTGATATTAAATTTTATATTATTATTTTTTTAAAGTTTTATTTAAAATTTTTTGCTTTAGACTTAAGGTTTAACCTTGTTATTATTATGTTGTTTTTTGCTTGTATCTAAGGGTTTAGAATAAATTATTATTTATTATTATTTACTTTTAAGGGCTGGAGGAAGGTGGGGGGAAAAGTTGGGTCGCTACAAGGAGGAAATCCTTTTAAAAAGCCATGAGTCAGAGGGTGGCAAGCCTTCCCTCTGTTTTTGCATAGAAGACCCGCCCTTTTACCTACCCCCACCACCCGCTGCCCCCACCCTAAAAAAGACACCAGGTTTAAAGGGAAAAGTTCCCCCTTCTCCCAAACAATTAAACTGTCCGTTTGTCTGTCTTTTTGGTTTTTGTGTTNGGAAGCGGAATTCGCCGTGACACGGTTATCCCCAAAATCAGCGGGGAACACGAGTCCTCCAGCCCCCCTGCACATCACACACTGGCCAATGCCCTCTAATCCTCTCGCGATCTTCACATCTATTTATTTAACTACACTTAAGATCCTTCACAATTTCCTTCAACAATTAAGATCCTTTACAATTTATTTCCAAACTTTTTTATATTTCTCTCTGGACGTGTGGTACGTAATTCACTTTCTTCTATTAATTCCCACGTAAGAGAGCTGGATTAACTTGCTGTAATCGTTGTTTTCTAATGGGTTTTAGTCATGATATAGCTTGATGCATTCCGACTGATTTTCAATAAGACTTGTGTTCTCAAAGAAGGTTAGTGATTAAATGCCTAGTTATGTATCCAAACCGAACGAATCCCTCACGTGAGAATTGTCAAGATGCACAACATAATGAGAGGACAGAGACGAGACAGCGACGAGCAGCAGAGACAGAGACAGAGACGAGACAGAGACAAGACAGGGGAAACAGAGACAGAGACAGGACAGAGACAGAGACAGAGACAGAGACGAGACAGAGACAGAGACAGAGACAGAGCAGGGGACAGAGACAGAAGAACAGAGCCCAGAGACAGAGACAGAGACAGAGACAGAGACAGAGACAGAGACAGAGACAGAGACAGAAAACAGAGACAGAGACAGAGACAGAGACAGAGACAGAGACAGAGACAGAGACAGAGACAGAGACAGAGACAGAGACAGAGAGACGAGAGAGAGAGACAGAGAAGAGAGAGAGAGAGAGGAGAGAGAGAGGAGAGAGAGGAAGGAGAGAGAGAGGGGAGAGAGAAGAGAGAGAGAGAGAGAGAGAGAGGAGAGAGAGAGAGAGAGAGAGAGAGAGAGAGAGAGAGAGAGGGGAGAGAGAGAGAGAGAGAGAAGAGAGAGAGAGAGAGGAGGAGAGAGAGAAGAGAGAGAGAGAGAGAGAGAGAGAGAGAGAGAGAGAGAGGAGAGAGAGAGAGAGAGAGAGAGAGAGAGAGAGGAGAGAGAGGAAAAGAGAAGGAGAGAGAGGAGAGGAGAGAGAGAGAGAGGAGGGGGGAGGAGAGAGAGAGAGGGGAGAGTTAAGTGCTCCGGGGTGATCTCATTATATTAGCGTGTCGTGGCGTTAGGGCGGCGAGAGTCAAAACTTAGTAGTCCCGCAGCGAGCCGTTTCACACTCTGCCATTCATACTCTTATTCCTCCAACAAAGAATAAAGAAAAAAATACTATGGTCTATAAAACTGCCACGATTCATTATCCTAGATTCATGTTGTTATAAAATTAAGCTGTCACTTTAAGGCATGAAAAAACCTCTTAAAGCCTCTCAGTAAATGCTGTGTGTTATGTTATGTTAAGTGTGTTGCTGTGCGAAGAGTGAAAAAAAGGTCCATTCCAGGGATTTTTTTGTTTTTTTACATCAGAAAGGACTGGCCAAGGGGTAAAAAAAAAGGTAACAAAAAGCCCGGTCACAAAAGCCCAGTGATAAAATTTGGCGGGAAAAAACATGATAAACCCTCGTTCTCTTAGCATAGTTTGGAAATATCGACGGTGCTGTAAAATAAGTCCGTAGTGATTTAGAGCTGTAACCTTTATAATACTTAACTTTTTTACCCGGCATTGATTAACATACAAATTGAGTGTTTATGGTTGGAAAGTGTGGAAGGCGTTGTTTATGCACGTCAGGCTACTTAATGCGTGCTAGACAAAGCTTGATATCTTATCTACGAAAAACATGTAAGGTTGGTTGGTTTAAATATACATCTCAACACCGTTTACTTACATTGAATAACATAATAAGATGAGATGTAATGCAATTCCTATTTACGTCTTCGCTATCATAGTAGGCTACATCAAATACTATCTGTACCCAGAGCGCCGCCCTTCCTGATGATGATTGTTACTTATGCTACTTGTGGTGACTATATTGTGATGATTTGACCGGCTGTAGCGATGATGGACCGAGTGATGATGGTGGTGGTGCAAGGTGGTGGTTGTGGTGGTAGTGGTGATGAGGCTAGGGAGAGGTACTGTTTGTGGTGGATATAATGTTGATGGTGGTTGTTATGGTTGTTGTAGTAATGGTGGTGGAAGTACAAGGTGGCTGTGGTTGTGGTGGTAGTGGATGGTAGATGGTGGTAGTACTGTTGAGGTAGTAGTGGTGGTGATGGTGGTTGGTGGTGGTGGTGGTAGTACTCGCTGACAGCCTGTACAGCCTCCACCATAAATTCCAGGCACTCTTCAGGGCCTCAACGCGCTAACGAGGCACCAGGGCGAGTAAGAAAGCTTGGACAGGAAGAGTAATAACGCGAGAAGGGGAAGGAAGGAAGGAAGGAAGGAAGGAAGGAAGGAAGGAAGGAAGAAGGAAGGAAGGAAGGAAGGCTCTTTTAATCATACGTGTTTTCCACTTTCTCTTTCCTTTTCCATTTCTTCGAAGTCCCTTTCCGTTGGATTCCTTTGTTTTTATGATTTCTTCACAGTTACCTTACTTTTTTTCTGTTTTCTATCCTTTCTGCATTTTACTATTTTTGCTTTTGAATAGTTTGCTTTTCTTACCATTTTTCCATCATTTTGGTTGGGATATTTTTCTTCTTATTAACTTTGACCTATTTTCCGTATCTCCATATTTCCTGTTCCTTTTCTAGTTTTTTTTGTGTGCCCTTACATATCTTTTTCCACTCGTTGTGTCCCTGCATCCCTCCTCTCGTCTTCCTGTCCTCCTCTTCCTCCTCTTTCTGTGCATCTCTTCCAAGGTGTTACTGCTGCCCTCCTTCCTCGCCCTTCTCATTCCCTTCCAGCTCCCCTTCCTCTCACCTCGTTCACTCTCGCCTACCTC
>JACEEZ010026024.1:0-28924 GCA_016584305.1 Chionoecetes opilio
CCCTTCCGGGATTGGCATAGCCCACGATGTTATGGACTCGCTCAGCGGGAGTATTTGGCGTTGTCGGTCCCTGTTGCAGGAGGACAAAGACCCGGGATCTTCAAGTCGCTTGTGACCCCTGTCTTACTCTATGGTTGTGAGACATGGACACTAAATAGTGTTTTGAAGAGACGAATAAATGCCTTTGGTAATAAGTGTCTTCGCAGAATCATGGGGTATCGCTGGGATGATTACGTGTCAATCAGCGATTGCACCGTGAGACTGAATCGAGGCCTATTACCTGCATATTCCGTCAGCGCCAACTTCGGCTATATGGGCATGTGGCACGCTACCCTGAAACCGATCCTTCCATTGGTTGTATCTGTAAGAGACAATCCGGCGTGGAGGAGGCCAAGGGGCCGCCCACAAGGCTCGTGGCTGGGCAAGTTTATGTTTCTTGTCGAGAGTTGCTTGGTATGGAAAGGAGCCTGCAGGGGAACTCGCGCGTGGTGACCCCCGGGGGGGGGGCGTCGTAGGGTGGGCGAGGCGACGCGCCCCCGGCGTATGCCCCCAATGATTGATTGATTGAGTGTTAAAATGCGACTGAGTCTCCCCCTAACATCTTCTACATGTTATAACAAGGCTCCCCTCTCCTTGGATTACGAGTATATGTCTGCTGCTACACGTTCACTGGTAAGTGTAGTTTTTATGCTTTTACAGTATGTACTGTATTACATTTTTTTTTTTTTTTTTTTTTTTTTTTTTTTTTTTTTAAAAACCCTATCAGGGAGGACATTCCATAACTCGGCACATTGAAAAACTCGGCAAGGGCCCAGAGCCCCTATCGTGCCGAGTTATAAGGCTTTTACTGTACCTGTATAATATACCTGTAAAATACTTTCTTATAGAGGAAATACTTATGTGGATTTCTTGCTGTTTTGATCTAGATGTGGTAAGAAGGAGGAAATTTTTTAAAGGCTCTTCCCGTTGTGTAGCATATTTTTACCCTGGACTTTAGATCTGAACGAGATGAAGACATATTGTACTGAAAATTGTCTGTGTATTGCTCCATGCTTAGTGCTGGCTAGGAGTACGTTTGAAGTTCAGGAGCCTGCTCATAAGATTAGGATGGGATATAATATTGGTAAGTGACCGGCTTATCTCAATGTGTTTGGTGCTGGGTTTGCTTCTTTTCATTATAACACTTTTGGATATCGTTCCTTGTGAATTCTTACATCATTATGAATCTTATATCACTGTATTCATGTCAGTGTATTTGTGTGTTATTTGTATTGTTACAAATGGCCTGGCCTGCCAGTACTGGCGGACAAGGCAAGGGTCCTTCGATTGTACCTCTGGGGCCTCGCCGGTGGGGGTCCGAAGCACGGGTCAAGTTGCCACGTCCTTTCCTCCCATTGGCGCAGCAAATGGGGAGAAGCTATGTGGGATCGCCTGCCAGAGCACGGGGCAGAGGAAGAAACACAGCTACGGCGGGTGGACAGGAGGCTCTCCCGCCCGGGATTACCATGACCGCTGCTCCCCGCAAAACCCGCCCTGAAAAGGCCCGCTTCCCCCCTCTGTGTTGAAGGGGGACGAGTGGCCCTGGTGGCACAGCGTGGCCTTGTTGTTTAGTGGCGGCGACTGCAGGTCAGGGTCACGGCTCATAGGGCGGAGCCCTGTGAGAGACTGTTGTGTTGACGGGCAGCCCGGTGTGAGAGTCTGTGTAGCGCAGCTACACAGTGTGTTGGGATGACGAGTGTGTTGGAAGGGAGAGACTGTGTGCGCGGGTGCATGTGGCGGTGTGTAGTGGTACACGGCTGAACAGTGGGCAAGCCTGTGTGCTGGGGTGAGCGTGTGTGTTCGTGGGCGAGCCTGTGTGTTCGTGGGCGTGCTGAGCAGGAAGGGCGTGCACGTGTGAGAGACAGTGACTCCAGGGGTGTTGGTGGTGGGCGTCTCGAGAGAGACAGTGACTCGTGGTTGGGATTGGATTGGCCTGCGTGCCTTACATGAGAGACAGTGACTTTGTACAGTGGATAATAGTAGGGAAAATAATCAAAGCCATGCAGAGCAGTAAAAGGATTTCCCTTCAGACCTTCCCGTCTCCTCCAAGGCCCCGAGCTGTTAGTTTGTGACGGAGTTGAGGGTGGTGGGTTGCCCCCTCCCCCTCCTTCGTTACAGTATTTTTAAAAAGAAAAATCTTACAGAAACAAGTAACCCATGTCAGCTGAGCAAAGGAAAGGCAATAAAGTACAGCTAGATGTCTAGTACAAACTAGATGCAGTTTCAATTCACCCAGTAAGGAATGAGTATAGGGCTCCTACAGTTTCAAGATTGTAAGAAGCTTTAAGATTTATGATTGTCTCAAGATTTTGCAAGGACGTCCCATTCAGAGTTTGGAGTTTCCAGATATTCCTGCTACAGTGTCTGCAAAAAGTCCTGGCTGGGCAAACGCTAAAAAAAGTTATTTGGGTGGGTTGGCGTTGCGTAGTGATTCCCTCCACAGCTCGCGTTTGATCGTACGTCTGGGACCGTCACAGGCTGCGAGAAGTGTATGGGCGATGACATGGCAGCATAAATGTCACACCAGTGCTCTCTGAGCTTCCACAGAAGGAAGAATGTAACACCCAGTTTTTCGTGGTGAATCCTCTATTTTCGCCCATAACTTTCTAGACGCAGTATCTTTCAACCCAAGGCACTAGGATGGCCCCGACCAACTTCTCCATAGAGGAAAAAGCACGAGTTTTAGCCTGGAAAGCTGATAATATCTCCACTCAAGAAATTGCAATGAGGACAGGGCGAGGAGAGAGGAATATCAGGCGTGGTGGCACCTCAAGACCTCCCACCTAACACTGTTCCATTACGTAAAATGTGTTTTGTAACGCCAAAGAAGACTTGCAAGACCACAGATAGACTCCTGAAGCGAGAAGTATGAAGGACCCGTGGATCACTGCCAATGAACTCAAAATAAAACATCCATTATTGCTGGGAGAGGTTGCTGAACGGATGATACAACACAGATTGCAGAAGGACCTCAACATAGGGGGATAGGTGGGCGGCCAATAGTTTTTGTGGACACTGTACCACCAGGACGCTGTACTCAAATGGCCAATGCAACAGTTACATCAAAGGTGTTGTGCCGCACATAAAATTGAGTGGTTATTTAGGTTGAATGGAAAAGTATACTACAGGAGAACCTCATTTAACCGGCATTTAAAACAACGGCAGCCTTAAAACAACGGCACTAATTGTCCCAGACATTTTTTTTTTTTTTTTTTTTTCTCGGGCCACCAGCAGGAAGGACCACGGGCTAGCTTGAGCTCGTCAGAGAAATCCTGTGAAAAAAGAGAGGAGAGTGTTCGTGCTGCTGGCGTGCGACACGAGGACTGGCTTGTCCATCCTGACGAGGAGTGCGGGGTAGAAAGGGGCACTCAGCAGGATAACCCAGGCATTAATTAGGTATAATTATTTCAAAAACTGAGAAAATCGGCAGAAATTTAGTTCAAATTTGGCGGGGTACACAGGGTTGGCAACCCTTTCATCCCTCTCACTGGTAAACTCTGGAACTCTTCCTGTTTCTATTTTTACACTTTCCTATGACTTACATCTTTTCAAAAGAAGAGTAACAAGATACCTCCCGAACTAAATTGGCTCACCCCTCTTTTTTATTTTATTCTCTTACTGTCTTCTTTATAGGGACTGGCAACTAAGTGGGCTTTGTGTTACCCATTTTTGTCGTGCCCTTGGCCAGTTCCTTGTGATGTAAAAAAAAAAACAGATTGGGATTTTGGCCGATTCCATAAGAGTAACTCTCAAAACAACGGCAAAATGAGTTATCCGGCATGCGCTCCCCCCCGAGGGTGCCGGATAAACGAGGTTTTCCTGTATTGTACAATAAAGAGAGGAACTTGATTGGAGGAACCTTGACACCATAGGTACTAAGGCTGATTTAATGACAAGGCGGCAAGAAGCCTTGACACAGGATGGTAAAAAAAAGGTCAAAGACTCCACAAGAGTGGACTCACAGGTGGAGGCTGGCAACAGTGTTTTTTTTTCTTTTTTTCTCTTTTTTCTTTTTTCTTTTCTTTTTACGTTGGAGCCTACAGCGCCTGTAGGCTGTGTATTTTTCCTAGAGGGCTCAGGTGGTTGATCCTGCACATTCTGGAGGGTCGTGATGGTTGGCCCTCACCCGTGGTGGTGTAGGCTGGATTTTTTTTATAGTGACACCTGTGATCTTTAGGTTAAGGTCCCGTTTTCTGTGATGGTCTGACCCTCAGCTTAGGCTCATGCTGCCATCTGGTGTTCCCTCCGCCGCACTTGTAGTCGCAATCGAAAGAACAGGAATTCTGCATGCGGGTTTCTTCGGCCACTCGACGATGGATTTTACAGTCGCTCCTTGGTGGGACTTGAACTCGGGACCTTGTGGTCACCTACCAGGCTCTTGTCGACCGTGTTAAAGATTGCCAAAAGATTGCCCCCGGCAGGATTCGAACTCAGGACATCTAGCTCACCACTCCAAGACGCTAACCACTCGGCCACCCCCTTCCCCCGTCTAATGTGTCAGGTCAGGGTTCCCATTCATCAAGTAAGGATTTCATTGTAAACAGTATTGGTTTAAATGGTGAAAATCAGGCAGCTCTTAGGGTTAAGGCAGTACGTTTGAAAATAGTGCAAAAACTAGAGGAGCGAAGTTTACGTAAAATAGCTTAGGGAAATTCTTGAAATCAACACTCAGATGCAAGAGACTATTTCTAGGGAACGTGTGTTCCTTGAAAGACATAGTGGAAGTGGAATTTCTGGTGTACAGCCAAGATCAAGGTCTTACCATCTAAACCCTGATGCTAAAGTGTATTATTCCATCGCAGAAGCTACATATTCAGGTGGTATTAATATCGAAGCTAACCAAAATGAAAAACCTTGTGTAAATCCATGTCTTAAGATAATTATGTTACCTCACACCAATTTCTATTCTAACCTCAGGGTGATGTAAATAAACTTAACCCAGCTTCAAGTTTAACTCAAGACTCAATTAATGGAGATATTAATATCTTGTAATCTTAAAGATTTGATGCCCAAGGCTAAGGTACAGAAGTTTAGTGGTGTGTCACTCAAACAGATAATTCATTAGATCATTTGAGAGCATTATAAATAGTAAGCTAACCTGTTTTGGGGGTATTCAATCATACAGCTCTCCTAAACAGGGAGGAGTCAAAAGCTTTTCGTTTCATCAACTCTTCTCTTCTGACTGACTGTCTTCAATCTTTAAATCACTACTGCAATGTTGCTTCTCTTGCTATCTTTTATCGTAATTTTCAAGCTCACTGCTTTTCTGAACTTGGTAACTGCATGCCTCCCTCCTGCAGCCTCGCTGCACAAGACTTTCTATTCATTCTCATCCCTATTCCCGTAATCCACATCCACATCCCGTAATCCAGTGCCCATCCCGGGCACTGGATTACAGGCAGTGGATGACGATCCTCCCATTGACGAAACCGCACCCTCTCTTGACGAAGTCAGAGAGGCTGTAGCAAAGTTGAGGGGTGGAAAGGCAGCTGGTGTCTGTAAAATCAGTGCGGAGCTCCTCAAAGCTGGGGGTGAGGCCATGATTCGCGGGTTGCATGCTGTTCTGACTGCCGTGTGGCAATCAGGTACCTTTCCTCCTGACTGGAAAAGGGGGGGCTGGTCGTCCCTATCTGGAAAGGAAAAGGGGACCGTCAGGACTGCAACAATTACCGCAGTATTACACTGCTCAGCATGCCAGGCAAGGTGCTTGCCCATCTATTCCTGACACGGGTCCGCAGTCATCTGTTGAAGCATCAGAGACCTCAGCAGTCTGGGTTCATGCCTGGTAAGTCAACAACGGACTGTATCCTAGCGCTTCGTGTCCTGGTGAAACGCCAACGTGAGTTTCGACAGGGGATGCTTGCAGCCTATGTTGATCTCAAGAAGGCATTTGACTCAGTGCATCGTGAGTCACTCTGGGACCTTCTGCGATTTCGTGGGATTCCTGCAAGGACTATTGGTTTGATGACTGGTCTGTACTCTGGGACTGAGAGTACTGTGAAGTGTGGGGGAGGTGTATCCAGCTTCTTTCTTGTGAATACAGGAGTGAGGCTAGGGTGCGTCCTTGCCCCATCACTTTTCAACACATGTATGGACTGGGTATTGGGTAAAGTTGTAGATCAAAGTGATTGTGGAGCATCCCTCGGCAACACCAAGATCACTTATCTTGTTTTTGCCGGTGATGCAGTAACCTTTGCTGAGTCGCTGGAGGTCCTGGTGATGGCTCTCAAGGCGCTGCACGAGGAGGCAAAGCCTTTGGGACTTGAGGTCTCCTGGCTTAAGACCAAGGTCCAGGTGTTTGGAGGCTTACTAGACGAAACAGTACAGTCTGTTCATGCGTGTGGCGAGGACATTGAGATCTTGGAAAGCTTTACGTACCTTGGTAGCGCAATCTATAATGACGGCGGATTGGCATATCCCACGGTGTTATGGATTCGCTCAGCAGGAGTATTTGGCGTTGTCGGTACCTGAGCAGGAGGACAAAGATCCGGATCTTCAAGTCTCTTGTGATCCCTGTCTTACTTTATGGTTGTGAGACATGGACACTAAATAGCGAATTGAAGAGACGAATCAATGCCTTTGGCAATAAGTGTCTTCGAGGAATCATGGGTTATCGCTGGGATGATTACGTGTCAAACCAGCGATTGCACCGTGAGACTGAATAGAGGCCTTTTACCTGCATACTGTGTATAGTCCGTCAGCACCAACTTTGGCTATATGGGGGCATGTGGCACGCTACCCTGAAACCGATTCTTCCCACCGGGTTGTATCTGTAAGAGACAATCCAGCGTGGAGGAGGCCAAGGGGGCGCCCACAAGGCTCGTGGCTGGGGCAAGTTGATGCTTCTTGTCGAGAGTTACTTGGTGTGGAAAGGGAGCCTGCATGGGGACTCGCACGAGGTGACCCCTGGGAGTGGCGTCGTAGGTTGGGCGAGGCGAAGCGCCCCCCGGCGTATGCCCCCAATGATTGATTGATCATCCCTATTCAGTCCATCTTACTAATGCAAGAGTTAACCAATATCTTCACTCATTCATCCCTTTCATTGGTTAAACTCTGCAACTGGATGACATAATAAGGATGCCAACAAGGGACCAAAGAAAGGGAAAATTTGTTAATACAGTAACATTTTGACAGTTTTTACCACCTAAGCCCACTTGTTTGTTTTATAATATGCAGCATTACCTACATGAATGTGATGTCTTCAAGGCAAAATCAGTAGATGATTCTACTCCTATTCAGTACTATCCCCCTAGTAGGTCCTATTCAAGACCATTCCTAGGTCCTGTTAAACGAATGAGTTACATCCCTAGAAAATCGCGCGTTAAGCAAAAATGTGTCAAACGAACCTTATTTTCCCATAAATACCCATTATATAAGTTAGGATACATTCTTACGACCAAAAATAACTACCATCATCAACACAACACCATCCATCCTAAACCACCAACACCTTCATCACTACTGTTCCACCCATCATCCACCACCACCATCACAACCAAACCACCTAGTGACTCAAGACTAACCAGTTGTTGGATCCCCTTACTGGCTGCCATTATACCGATGCGTTCCGCCTGCCAGAGTTCCTCATGTTCCTCACCAGACAGTGCATTGCAGTGCAGGGACAGTGAAGTAACAGTGTTGAGCATGTTTTATGTGTGCATTATGAGGCATTTTGCGGAAGGCACACAGCTCAGTTCAGTGTTATAAGAGTGAGGGGGGTAACATCCTCCATCATGCAGGCCTCATAGCATTTGACTAGCATTAGTCATTGAGGAAACTGCAAATCGTGATACAAAAATTGCAGGTGGAATTCGGAAGTACAGTCTCAAACCTGGTGCAGTGAGTCATTTCTTCCTAACAGCTGAATACCAGTCGTCTTTTCTGCGTCATTTCCGGAATGTGCTGTTGACTGGCAAATTTAGAAATGGGCATGTAGAATTGCAGAACACCAGAAAAAGAAAAAAAAACTGGCTGTCAATGCCATTGTTGAAACACTGCGAAACTGGGTTAATCCCTTTGAAGAAACCCAAGATGAAATAGTCAATTTTGTCTAGTGCTGCTGTTGCAACAGATCAGATTGCTACAGACTTGTTAGAAGCAGAAAAGCGTGATGAAAGGCAGAAAGGCTGCTTATCAGGTTTTCAAGACTGAACAGCTTAACTCAACCCCACCAACCATGAACTTTCACGACACACTGCCCACGTTAAGGCTCAAAACCTTCTCAGATATAACCAAGAAGGTTTCTTCACAAGGAAAGGAAATTATATTGAAAGCAGATAGAAAGCTGTTTGGGCAAATGGTACTTATTGCACAGACAATAAAGAATCTAGACATGAAAGATGTCTTGACACATTCGCTAGGTCCCCTGTCATGGTCTCTTGCCACTGAAGATGGGTCCATAAGGAAGACTAACAAAGCTGTTTTGGCCCGAGCCTTACAAAAGGATGCACAATCAGAGAACATTCCAACACCATCAGCAACAATTATTGATGGCATGGCATTTCAAAAGATTAAAGGCAACCAAAAAACGTTTGGACACATTACAAATGCCTCGCTTCTTTCAGCATTCCGAGAAGGTGGACAAAGTTCAAGAATTTGATTTAGTTTTGAGTAAAGTTCAGGTATGAGTATTTAGTTGTGAGTATTAGTTCTTAGTAAACGTTTGATTTAGTCGTTGATGTATATTAGGCACACAGCATAAAACAGCAAGAAAGAATGTGGCGAAACAAGAATGCAGGCATTCAGTATAGAAACATTACATCCCAACAAATTGTCCGTCAGTGGAGAAGTTACCTACAATGTAGTGACAACAAGACTGTACTCATTGAGTTTCTGTTCCAGGAATGGCAACAACCTCATTCAAGGTCATTACTAGCCTCAGTGTCTTTGTTTGCTACTTCAGGAAAGAAGTGTATTATAATCACTGAAACAACCGTTCAAGACGTACTTGCTCTTTGCTGTCAACATGAAGAAGCCAACACCAGGTTGTTGCTTCATGCAGAACATGCAAGTGTCACGGGAAGTGCAGCTGTAATCTTTGTGGCTGCCAACACAGATGTCTTCCTCTTGAGCATGGTTTTCTATAAACAAATTGCTGCTCCTCTTTACCAGAAATGCATGACAAAGACTCGCACACACTACAGTACCCTCCTGAGTTTCCCGCTATCCGAGTTTCGCGATCCTCGAGTTTTGCGCCGAGTCCTAAATAATTCTTACCATCCCGACTTTCACGCATTATCTCCCCGACTTTCACGCATTATCTCCCCGCCTTTCGCGCTGCTTCGTGCACTTTTTTTTTTTTTTTTTTTTTTTTTTTTTTTTTTTTTTTTATAACATTTGTGTCTATAGTGCCGTTAGGCAGTGACCTCCAGGGATGGGATGGTAGGCCCTGGAGGTTCACTCGAGGGCTGTGATGGTTGGCCCTCGCTCGTGGTGGCGCAGGCAGGGTTTTTATACGAGCTAATGGGCAACATGTGGGTGTTCTTAGGCCACTCGACGGTGCAGAGAAAGATTTTAAGTGGATTTTACAGCCCTCATCAAGGATCGAACTCGAGTCACCGAGAACGCGACTCGGAGACGCTAACCACTCTGCTACCACCTCCCCTAAGAGACGTATGGGACACGTCTTCCTACCGTTGGCGGTAGAAATTTTCATGATGGAAATGACATTTCAAGAGTACAGTGATGAAATGGCAGAGCCTCACTCATATTCTTAACTTGTACATGGATTTCTCATCAATAAAATGTTGCCACAGCGAACCTTTAATATTTGTTCTTGGTGTTGATTAGGGCTGCAAAAATTTAAGGAACCCTATGAGCCCTGGCGAGGTCCTGTGAGGTTATAATAGGCGTGGCTGTCTTCTTCAGGAAGGTGTAGAAGAGGCGGATGGTGGAGTACTGTCGGGAGGGATGGACGCCAGCAGGGTGGGCAAGGAAAAGGTGGTGACGTTCAGGGCAAGGAGTTAAGAGTGGGAGCAACACGATGGGAGTGGAAGCCTACACACTGCAGCAGCAAGTGTTCAATGGTCTCCGGGAGGGTCCTGCACCAGAGGGAGTGATCGAGGGTCAGGGGACAATCGTAAGCGGTGCATGTGAGCCATAAGTTTTGTGTGGTTCAGGCAGAGATTGGCGGCCACCGCCATGGCCCAGATGGCGGCAAGTTGATACTTGAATGAGTTGCCACAAACTGCATAATCGATTAGTTTACCCCACTTTTGTGTTTATGGAATAAAAAAAAAAGCTAAAATTGTAACAAAACAAGTTCAACATTAACCTTGAAAATATTCTTAATGTTACTTACGCACCAAATCAAACTTTATATATATCCGATTCCCGATATCCATTCCTACTTTTAGCAAAGTATGGCTACGTTAGCAAGCTAATCCCGCTAACGTTAAAAGCATTTTGTCAAAGTTTTATGAATAACTTTTTGACCATCATTGTTAGGTGGGAGTACTTTTAAGAACGGTAGCAAGCAAAAATATGAATACGGCTCTTGAGCCTAGTGGTAAATGATATATCAACATTAGCAGACGATAGATGGCGCTATTGGCGGCAATCTGCCGAGTCTCAGACGCAGAACGTAAACAATAACAGCGTGAGGAGAGATTAGTTGATTTGAATGTCTTATGGTATTTGAAATACTTGTAACAGGTAAGTACTGAAGTACTGAGTACTGAGGAAGCACTACAACATTCGTCTTGGAAGACGCATGAGTATTTTTGAGGCTATTTTTTTTGGGGAAAAAGTTAGTCTTATAAGCTATAAAATACAGTACTACAGCTCGCACCGGAATAAATAAGCAATTTTTCAGTGTTTTCAATACCTGAGTTTCGCGATCCTCGAGTTTAACGCTATGCTTTCGGAAGAAAGCAAGCGCGAAACTCAGGAGGGTACTGTACATAGACATCACAGATGTTGTCAACAGGAATGGATCAGCAGTTTCAGAGGCACTTATAGGACTGCATGCTTTCACATGATGTGACTCTGTCAGTGCAAATGATGTTTGCTGGTTATGGCAAAATGAAGGCATTCAAATTGCTCAAAGCAAAGCAGAATTTCCAGAATCTCTTCAAGGAGCTTGGACAAGAATTTCTCCTTTCATCCTCTCTTCAGGCTCGATTGGAATCGTTTGTGTGTGCAATGTATGGTTCTACCTCTGAAGAAACATCAGTCATTGAGTTTCACTACAAATTGTTTTGTGCAAAGAAAGGTGAACAAGAGTCGTACCAATTACCACCCTGTGCAGACTGTCTGAAGAAACACGCACAACGAGCAAATTATCAAACATACAATTTTTTTTTTTTTCCTTAGGGTTCAATAATCACATACTAATACCTGCCTTTATGATCTGGCACCTGGCCCCTCCCTTATAAAGGGTAATATATATATATATATATATATATATTATATATATATATATATATATATATATATAATATATATATATATATATATATATTTATATATATATATATATATATATATATATATATATAATATATATATATATATATATATATATATATACATATATATATTATATATATATATATATATATATATATATATATATATATATATATATATATATATATATATATATATATATATATATATATATATATATATATATATATATATATATATATATATATATATACATGTACAGATATAAAATGAATATATTTCGCCTTTCTTCACATCTGCACCACATGCCATTCTTTTTCTTAGGCATGGAGTCTTCAGGAAGCTCTCTGTGTACAAAAAGTACTTCAAAAGTATGTGGGGACGGTACAGGGAGTGAGAAAACAGAGAGCGAGCATGAATCAAGTCATGGCATGTTATGTGTTTGCTCTCAGTCTAAGCCATGGAAGGGCAACCTTTTTGAACAAAAGGCCACGAGTCATGACTCTGTGCTTTGAAGGGCCGCACGTCCATACTACATGCTAGTTACCAGGGTTTTGTTACTATAACAGGGCAGGTTACGGGTACACAGATCCAGATAGTTCATCACACGTTAGCACTGGTAGCATGATAGTACACACAACCCTCGTTTTCCCATACCTCCATTTCCCGGATATCGGATTTGCCGGTCAAAATCCGAGGTCCGGGGATATGTCAAGAGTCCCGGACAAATGCCTGGTCCAGTCCGTAAATCGACAAAGTTGTCCGGCGGTCTGAGCGTCTCCTGTCACCTCTGGTCATTGTCAGCGCCTCCTTCCAGGTGGCAACATGCTCAGAGGTCGTATCGTTTACATTTGGGCACACGACACTCACAGTTCACCTGCACCGCCTCTGTCAGTCCCCTGACCCCCACTGTCCTGTCCGCGCCTCCCGCCAGGTGGCAGCATGCTCAGCAGTCGTATTGTTTACATTTGGGCACATGATACTCGCGGTTCATCTGCACTGCCTCCGTCAGTCCCTTGACCCCCACTGCCCCTGGTGCAGGAACGTCTCTGAGACTATTGAACACTTTCTGCTGCAGTGTCCGTGCTTCCACTCCCACCGTGTAGTGCTACACTCTCAACTCCTCACCCTGAATGTCACCACCTGTGACCTGCCCACCCTGCTGGAGGCGGCTGGCGTCCCCCCCTCCTGACAACACGCTGTCATCCGCCTCACCTGTGGCTTCTTGAGGAAGACAGGTCAACTACAGCACCTGTGATAGCATCATAGGACATCACCAGGGCTCATAGTGTTCCCCAAGGGATCCTCACAGCCCTAAATACAACAACAAAGTGACGTAAAAGTCCGCGGCGGGGTAGTTGATATTGGCGGTTGCCGGACAGTAAATACTAGAGTAGAATAAACGTCCGGGGGTGGGTGATGGCCTCGGACTGTTGCGATTCCCGGACGTTTGCGGTTCCCGGACCAGTGCTCCCCCCTAATAGTCCGGAAAAAACGAGGGTTGTGTGTATACTCAAATAACTAACCACATGCCTGTGAATGAAATACGAAAAAAACTAATGTTGCAGGATGTACACATGAATAAAATATTCATTCATACCTTCGCTAATCAGAAGTTGGTATCTTTGTGTCTTTTACACACGTATTAGACCTGACTGATATGCGACGCTCTCTCTCTCTCTCTCTCTCTCTCTCTCTCTCTCTCTCTCTCTCTCTCTCTCAGTGGCCGAACCGAGGTTTTAGGAATAAAGGATTAATTTTAGGTAAATATAAGACTTAGTCTTAATTCTTAGGCTACTTCCCGAGAGCTGCACTATATTTTAATAATATCTAGAGGATCGGACCGCATCAAAAGACTTAGAGGGCCGCAGGTTGCACACAGATCTAAGCTCCGTCTCCCGTTCTCCTCCCATGCAGGATAAGTTGCCAGAATATGCGAGAATGTATTAGTACAGGGAGGTCCCGTTATACGAGCATTCGATATACGAGAATCCGATGACACGAGGTGTAAATTAGGGTCTATTTTCAATATACGAGATCGAAAATCCAATGCTACGACATTCAAACTGGGGTGAGTAAAATTACCAAGTTATTTACTAAAGTAAATTACAGGTTATTTACTAAAATTATAAAGTCATTTACTGACTATATGATTTTACCTAAGGTTGTACGATAATCAATCTGAAAATATGATAACTCTGGTGGCTCGGTACGACAATGTGGCCTACAAAAATTCACAACCCTGGGGGGGAAGCCACGAACCACTTTATCACCTTTTTTTGGTAGGAAGTCCGACGTCGGTCGTAACAGGAACCCACAGCGCGGCAAAGTTGTAGGTTTGGTCGTAAACGTGCACACTGACCAACAACTGCTCGAGACTGGTATTAGCAGAGGTAGGAAATCTCCCGGCTCGCTTATTATTGCTTGGTATGCTATGAAATATAATTTCTCTAGGTGAATGTAGACATATGATTGCATTTGATGGATATTAGTCATATATATGAGTAAAGAGATGAAATACAAGCAAGGGTCTCATCCACGTCTGGCAGCGCGGCCTTCGGCAGCAGCAGCAGCAGCAGCAGCATGAAGCCCGTGAGGTGGATATGAACACCAAGGGAGATAGATGTCTTTGGAAATATTTAGTAGGGGTGCGAGAACCCCTTGAGGAATCCTATGATCCCTGGTGACATCCTATGGTGCTATCACATGCGTGGGAGCTGACCTGACTTCTTCAGGAAGGCACAGGTAGCTACAGCTGATAACGGGGTGTTGTGTGGGCCGAAATCAGCCGTCGCCCGCAATTCCCCGCCAGCGGAGATCTCCTTGGTAGTTATTTAGTAGGGGAGCGAGGACCCTTTGAGGAATCCTATGATCACTGGTGATATCCTATGGTGCTATCACAGGCATGGGAGCTGACTGTCTTCTTCAGGAAGGCACAGGTGAGGCGGATGACGGCGGGTTTTGACTCAAAACTTTTGAGAGGCGGCGGGCGCCACCTCCTCCGCCACGGTAGGTTTGGGCAGGCTTAAACGTCTTATTACTCATTATTATACAACTTAGTGATCATGGTGGACGATGTACAATGATTCAGATGCGCAAAGACGAGTTTGTGGGCAGTGGAAGAGGTCTGCGCACTCCTCCCTTGTCGTTTACCTACCATACCCTCTCGAGTCTAGTGTATCACGCGGCGTCCCCAAGAGTACATGCAACGCCTTTGTTGCTTGTATGTATTGTGCCTTGTGAGTCGATTTTAGTGATTTGCTGGTTTACTTAATGTGCTTATTGTGACTTATTTGTGCTTTGTCCTACTGTGCTGTCACATTCTTAATTCACTGTGTTTTGTGTGGTGGTCCGGTGGTGTGGTATATAGAGCCCTATATTTGAGAGTTTGAGAGTTTGTTGTGTTTGCTATAGTTTATTTTAGCTTGAAAAACATGTTTTTTTTTTTTTTTTTTTTTTTTTTTTCCTTTTTAAATTTGAGGGGGGTCCTGGAACCAAAACCTTTATTTTCCCAATTATTTATGTTTTTTCGTTAACGAGATTTGTTTTACGGTTTTCCCAGGGGGAAAAACCAAAATTGCTCGTATCTTGGGGAAACCTCCCTGTATGTGATTTATTTTGTCATATTTATTGCAAATGGGTCAAAAAACCTATTTTTTGTCAAACACACCTTGGCGGCGTGCCACTTTTTCCACTCGTTACTTAAATTTACCCAGGTATTTAAATTTCCTTTTAAATTGAAATTTATTACCAGGGTTTTTAAAATTTAAACCTACCCCACAATGCTAGAAAAACACAATGCTGGGAAAATGTAGTACACGAAATGATGGTTAAACTGGAGAAGAGGAAAAAAAAAGGGTTTTGGGTACGGGGGGGAAAAAGAAAAAAAACCTATTTTAAAAAAATAGAGTGGAGAATTTAAAATGTACAGAAGACGACGAAAAGGTAGTAAAAATTTGCGCAAAAATTTAATCCCGAAACAAAAAGAAAGGGGAAAGACCCCAAGAGGAAATGAAAGAGGGAAAAAAGGGACAGGAAGATAAAAATTTTAAAAAAAGCCCAAAGAAAGCTTATTTCAGATAATAGAAGATCAAAAAAATGAAAAAAAAAATTCTGACCAAAAAAAGTGTAAAAGTAATCAAAAAAAAGGGAAAAAATTGTTAGAGATACGGGTGGACAAAAAAAAAAATGTTGTAATCTTTTTTGGTTTCAAAAAAAAATTGCTGCCTAAAAAAAACCAAAAGAGAAGAGGAAAAAAACAAAGTGTCAAAAAAGAAAAAATTTAAATTTAGTAAAAAGGAAAAATAAAAGAGATAAAAAAAAAGGAATAGAAGAGATACTAGGTTAGGAAAAATATGAGGAGGGAGGGGCCCCCGCCCCTTAAAAGTTTTTTTTAGTTCCAAACTAAGCAAAAAGATTTTTTTCTAGGCTTTGGAAACTGGCAAAGACAGAAAAATAAAAAAAATATGGATAAGAAAAGATAGAATGAGAAGAAAGAGCTAGATTAAATTTTATTTTTTAAAGAACCCCAAAAAAAAAACCCAAATTGAAAACGAAAGAGGAAAAACAGAAATTCAAATCGGGGGGGGTTTTTAGCCCAAAAAACCTAAAAGAAGTGGTATCTAAAAGAAAAGAGTAAGAAAAGAAAATTAAAAGGAAAAATGAAAAAAGGATGGCGGGTTCTTACAAAAATTTAAAATGGGCTAGTGCCCAACATTAACAAAAGGGAAAACGTTTCCCTAAAAAGCCAAAAACCAGACTATTGGGTTTAAAGTAGAAACGAAGCTGAGTGATTCTGAGGATTTTGCCATTTGGGGGAGGGTCAATAAAATTTTTGGGGAGGCAAAAACAGAAATCAAAAAAGGGGGGTTTGGTTTTGTAATGGTTTTTTAAAAAGGGAAAGGATTTTTTTTGTGGGAATGGGGAAAAAAGGAAAGGTAATGGCAGAGGTTTTTTGAAGGTGAGGGTTTTTGATAAAAAAAAAGGAAATAAAAAACTTAGAAATTTGTATAGGGTTCCCAAACCTAAGCCCAAATTCCTGGGGAGAAAAGGGTATGGGGGACATGATAAGAGAAAACAAGAAAATTTTAAAAATACGAGGGAAAATTTATGAAAACATAATTTTGGGGGAAGTTTTTAAACGGGCCAAAAATTTTGCTGGGAAAAATTTGGTATATTGAAGGAGGAGAAGACTCAGGGGTGATACATTTTTTGGATTTAAATAAGGGAATAACAACTGACTAAAGTGGTTTAAAGAGAATCCCAAAGATTCAGAGGTAGTGAAGAACCATCAAGACTGGGATCATATTGACGAAAGAGGGGAAGTAATTATTAAAGTAAATTATAAAGTGCCCACTTGGAAAGGGACTGACCTTGGATTTAAATTTAAATTTGAAGTAATGAAAAGGAAAAAAAAAAAGGGGGGAAGAAGAGAAGAACACAAAAAAGGAAAATAACAATTATGGAAAAGCGGGACTTTTGACGGTTTAAAAAAATTTTTTTTCCCGGAGGACAAATGGATTTAATTTTTCCCCCAATGCAAAAAAGAGTACCAGAAAAAGGGGATGGGTTCATCCAAATTTTAAAAAAGGGAAAATAAATAGTTATTTTTCCCAAGGATAGTTATCAGAGAAAAGAAAAAGAATAAATTTGGTTTTTAACAAAAAATGTAAATTAGAAAAGACTAAAAGAAAAAAAAACGGGGGATTAGTTGGGGGAAAAAAAAAAGGAGGTTTTAAACCCTTTTTGGGGAAAAGTACAAAAAAAACTAGAAATGAATATGTAAGAATCCGAAGAAAGAAAAAAAGAAAATTTTATGAGAAAAATATAATAAAAAATGTAAGAACGAACCAAAATTTTTCTATAGATTTTAAAATGGAAAAATGAAAAACAAGGAAGGAAAGATAAGCTAAAGGGTAGAAGGCATATTTGGTACGAAGATGCATTACAACAGGTGGGATGATGAATAAGTGCTTACGGGCCCTGTATTTACAAGAGAAATTTGGTTTTTAAAAAAAAAAAAATATAATAGAAAAAAGAAAAAAAAGGAAAGACAAAAGTAGACGTAATAGAAGAAAAAAGGCTAAGGGAAAGTAAGTTTTGGAAAAAAGCCCAGGTCCAGAGGGAGGCCCAAATTTGGGGAAAATTTAAAAAGAGTGCAGAAACCCCAACTAAAGGAAATTTACATAGTGAATTGAGGATTTTTAAACTCAAGGAAGCAGAGCCCCCTTTTGGTTTTAAAAAAAGAGCAAAAAATTGTGCCAATTCACAAAGGAGGAGACAAGAAGAACCTTAAATTCCCGGCCAGTATCTTTAACAAGTGAAGTGGCAAAAAAAGTGTGAAAAAAAAATTTTGGGAAAGGGCAAATGGTTGGGAAAAATTTGGAAGAGAAAACACAAATGCCCGGTGGCCAGTTTGGATTTAGAGGAGGAATGCCCTGTACAAGAAAAATTTTTTTAAACTTTTTTTCTAGAGTGATCGATTTGGGGGCCCAGGAAAGAGAGGGGTGGGTTGATTGCATTTACCTTGGGCCTAAAAGAAGGGATTTGACAAGAAAACCCCATAAGAGACTTTCCCCTGGAAGCTATAACATGTGGGGGGATTGAAGGGTGGTTTGCTGCAGTGGTGGAAGACTTTTTTTGCAACAGAGAGATGAGAACAGTAAAAAAAGATCAAAAGTCCGAATGGGCGTGTGATAATTTGAGTTCCTCAAGGATCGTATTGGCCCCATGATGTTTTTTGGTCTTGTAAATGATAAAGGGGAAAAGGGGGGAACAGTTATTATAGTTTTTTTCGCTGATGATGCTAAAAACTAAGAAAAGTGAAAAATTTAAAAAGGACCCGGGGAGGATTTTTCAAAGGGTTAAAATAAAATTTTTTTAGATAGAGTCAACTTGGGAAAAGGGGTTTTGCTTTAAAAAATGTTTAAAATGATGGAAAAGGGCAGTTTTCCCAAAAAAAACAGAGAGGAAAAATATTCGATGGGAAATGAAAGGATAATCAAAAAAAAGGTCGGAAAAAAATTTTGGGGGGGTGTGGGGTTACAGATAATTTGTAAAATGAGGAAAACATATAAAAAAAGATCACAGGGGATACCTATCAGTTGCTGGAGGAAAATAAGAATTTGGGATTAAATTCTGGATGAAAAAAGATGATTTTAGACCTTGATAAAATCTTTGATTCGGGCCAAGGGTTTGGAAAATTTCGGGGATTGATTTGGGGCACCACATAAAAAGAAGGATTTTAAAAAAAAAGTTTAGAGAATACAAAAGCAGCCACAAAAAAAGGGGTCCCAAAACCCGAGAGATTTAAATTATGAGGGAAAAAACTTTTTTAAAACTAAAACTCCCCAAAATCTTGAGGGAAAGGGGGGATTTTATGGGAGTGTTTTAGGCATCAATGGGGGCTTTTAAAAAATTGATAGAGAAACGTTTGGTGGGACGATGAAGAGCAAAGGTCATGAAAGAAATTGAAAAAAGGGAAAAATGCAAAAAAGGGGCATAAAAAAATACAGCTTCCCTTTTAGAAGCATAGGAAAAGGGGAAAAACCTTTAGCGAGGTGATTAATGCAAGAAATAAATTTAGGGCTTTTATAGGCAAAATGGATAATAGTAATTTGGAGACGGGAAAAGTACGAGCATAGCTCTTTTTCCCGTATGTTCAAATAGGTAAAAAAATAGGGGAAATCACACCACAAATTTTTTTCCCCAAAAAAAACTACTTTTTTTTTGGGGGGGTTCTGAACGAAAGGGGTGAGAAAAATGGTATTAAAAAAAATAGTCAAAGGAAAAATTTGGGGGGAGGAAAAATGATACCAAAAAAAAAAAAATTTAAAGTGATTTTATACATGGGGGGGGGCCCCGGCAGGTGCGGAGGGTTGTTTTCTCCGACGGTTTTTCGGTGACCAGAGTTTGAAACCCCGAAGGGAAAACCCCAAAACCCCTTTTTGCACCGTCGATTGGCCTAAGAAAAAACCCCCCGTGCCCCTGCCCCTCAAATCTACTTCGATTGAGTGCATCGGAGGACACAGGGGGGGGGGCATTTGGCCCCTAATCCAGGCGTCACTATAAAAAATCCTGCCTGCGCCACCACCCGGGGAAGGAAACCCCAAAACCCTCAGACCCCCAAGTGAACCCCCAGAGCCTAAACCCTCCCCAGCCCTGGGTTTACCACTGCCCACAGGCGCTATAGGCCCCAAAGTAGAAAAAAAAAAAAAAAAAAAAAAAATAATAAAAATAATAAAAAAAAAAAAAAAAAAAAAAAAATATATACAAATATAGATGGAATTAACCAAAAAGGGTAGAACCCAAAGGATTACTTAAAAAAAAGGATCCAGACGAAGGGGTTTAAAAAAAACCAAAAATTTGTAAAAGGGAAAATCAAGTGATACTAAGCAAAAAATTTAACATGTGGAAAGGGACAGAAGTGGGAGAAGAGGTGGTGGGGTTTGATACTGACCCAAAAATTAAAGGGGGAGGGAATATAAAAGTGGAGTATGGAAAGGAAGACTGAAATATGAGTGTACAAAAAAAAGTCAGAAATGGAAAACCCCCGACAATAGTGGCAACCTATGTACCACCCAGAACCCAAAAACCTGGAAAAAGGAAGAACAGAGGAAAATATTAGAAGGGCACCCTTTTTTAAATAATTAAACAAAATAAATCAAGAATATAAAAAGATACTGCTGGGTTTAAGATTTTTAACGCAAGGAAGTAAAAAGGGGGACATTTTGAGGGAATGAAAAAACCTGGGAGATAGATTTTGAAAAATGACCAAAGGAAAAAAACGATGACTCCAAAGGGTTAAAGAAAACACAAAAATAAAGGGGTAAGATGACGGAAACCCGAAGGGCTTGACCTTTGGTTTAACCCCAAAAGGTTTGACCTAGCAAAAAGGATCAATTATGGGGGCCCCCTTGGAAAAAAGGACCCTATAAACTTAGAAATGGGACGAAAAAGGAAATAAAGGAGGAAAGGGAAATTGTACAAAAGGAGCAGAAGAGACTTTGGAAAAAACTAACATGGAAGAACTGAAAAAATAATATGAAGAAATTGACTGGGAAGAAATGAAAGGAGTGACCAATGTGCAAGTGAAATACAACATTTTTGTCAGCATATATGAGAAAGGAGTTGAAAAACACGTACCACTACATGGACCAAGAGAAAAGGGAAAGAAAGAATGGTTTAATGGAAGATGTGAGAGGGCAAAGAGAATAAGGGATGAGGCATGGAAAAAAGTAAAGAAAAATCGGACAAAAAGAAATAAAGAAGACTATAAATTAGCAAGAAATGAATATGTGTGCATAAGGAGAGAGGAAGAGAAGAGTTATGAGAAGGATATAGTTGAAAAGTGTAAGGCAGAACCCAAATTGTTCTACAGATTTTTATCAATGGAAAAATCAAGCATAAGGACAAAGTGGAGAGACTGAAAGAAGGTAATATGATATATGAAGATCCAAAGATAATGAGTGAAATTTTAAATACAAATTTTCAACAAGTATTCACAAAAGAATCAAAATTTAATGAACCGCAAGGAATGAAAAAAGTCCGAAAGGAGTGGAAAATAGAAATAGAGAAGGAGGAAGTTTGTGAATTGTTGAAGGAATTGGAGGAGAGGAAAGCAATAGGACCAGACGGAGTGTCGGGTTATGTTTTTAAAGAGTGCAGAAAGCAGTTGTAGGGTATAATAAAGTGCTCATTAACAACAGGAAAAGTGCCAAAGGAGTGGAAGAGAGCAGATATAGTACCAATATATAAAAATGGGAAGAAGGATGAACCATTACATTATAGACCAGTGTCATTGACTAGCACAGTATGCAAGATATGTGAGAAAATAATAAAGACACAATGGACGGAATACTTTGAAAATGAAGGTATAATAACAGACCAGCAGTATGGTTTTAGGAAAAAAGAGATCATGTGTGACAAACTTAATAAGCTTTTACTCAAGAGTAATTGATACAACATAAGAAAGAGATGGATGGGCAGATTGTGTATATCTAGATCTTAAAAAGGCATTTGATAAAGTTCCCCATGAGGCTACTTTGGAAATTGGAAAATATAGGAGGATTCAAAGTGATGATCAAAACCTGGATGGAAAGGTATCTGAGAGGAAGAGAAATGAGAATAGTAGTAAAGGATGAAAAGTCTGAATGGAAAAAGGTATTTAGTGGGGTACCACAAGGATCAGTGTTGGCACCAATAATGTTCATGATTTACGTCAATGACATGACGGAGGAAATAAAAAGTTATAAAAGTTTATTTGCGGATGATACAAAACTATTAAGAGAAATAAAAAGCTATAAAGATTGTGAAACACTACAAAATGACCTGAACAAGATGTACTAATGGAGCAGAAGATGGGAAATAGAATTTTATGTGAATAAGTGTCATGTGATGGAAATTGGAAAAAGCGAAGATATAAATGGCCATATAAAATGGGAAATGAAATAATTACAAAGGTTCAGGAAGAAAAGGACCTGGGAGTGATAATGTAGAATAACCTACATCCAGGAAAACATATAATTAAAATATTTGGAAATACATACAGGATGTTGAAGAATATTAGAGTGGCGTTTCATTACATGGACAAAAATATGACGAGAAAGATAATTACTACAATGATCCGACCAAAAATGGAATATGCTGCCATTGTATGGTCCCCATATAAAAAGAAACATGTGAAAAAGTTGGAGAGGATACAGAGAATGGCAACAAAGATGGTACCAGAGCTAGAAGAACTTTCTTATGAGGAAAGGTTGAAGGCAATAAAGTTACCCACACTTGAGCAGAGAAGAGAAAGAGGAGACTAATAATAATTTTCAAACTGTAACTAAGATGGAAGAAACAGACAATGAGAGACTACTGACTCGGAAACAAAGAGAAGATCGATACACAAGAGGACATACAAAAAAATTAGGAAAAATGAGATGTCTTAACACATAAAGAAGTACAGCTTCCCTCATAGAAATGTAGAAGTTTGGAATGGACTAAATGAGGAGGTAATATCGGCAAAAATGTGCACCAGTTGAAAGAAAGACTGGATAAATGCAGATACGGAGACGGGACCACACGAGTGTAGCTCAGGCCCTGTAAAACATAACTAGTTATATACACACATGAACGGCCACAAAACAGGCCGTGGGCAGCTTCAGACCACTGGGTGGTCTGAAGTCCATCCATCGTCCATCTTCTCCTACGCGGTTTGGGAGACAGCCGGCTAGCTATACGTGGCAGGACGTGACATCATCACGCATTTTTATACATTACAGTACCCTCCCGAGTTTCGCGCTTGCTTTCTTCACAAGTCATAGCGCTAAACTCGAGGATCGCGAAACTCGGATATTGAAAACACTGTAAAAATGCTTATTTAGTCCAGTGCGAGGCACAGTACCATATTTTATGGCTTATAAGACTCACGTTTTCCCCAAAAAAATACCCAAAAAATACTAATGGTCTTCCAAGACGAATGTTGTAGTACTTCCTCAGTACTCAGTACCTCAGTACTTACCTGTTACAAGTATTTCAAATACCATAAGACATTCAAATCAACTAATCTGTCCACATGCTCTGATGTTTACGTCCTGCCGCTGAGGCTGCCGCCAATAGCGCCATCTATCGTCTGCTAATGTTGATGTATCATTTGCTCCGCCCCCAGCACATGGCTGGCCGACAGTGGCCGTGCGGTGATGTAAACAAAGGGCATTACCTCCCCTGTAAACGCGGTACACTCACGCTTACTAATCTCTTTTTTGAGGGCTGGGAAAGTGATTGATGGTGTTCATCTGTCAGACTATGTACTCCAGATGTTGGACTCTGGATCTATTCCTCATTACATTGAAAAATGTAGGTAAATAGGGAATATAGATCCATATAACATACCGCGGCACAAATGGAAGGATATCACGACTCTGCTTGGTGGCGGCGATCTTCCAGGCGTATTACGCCAGTGATATATACCACTACCTTGTGAGCTTGAAAAGTATATATAATCACTCTATCCAGGTCTACATTTCTTAAAGACCTGTCAATTTGCACTGCAGTTTAATACACAGCTTAAGCACTGCAAAAGTAGTAATAATAATGAGCTGTGTGCGTGAGAGGAACGGTGACTGTGGTGTGAGGGAGCGGAGGCCGGCGGAGAGAACCTCGCTCACTCGCTCACACAGGGAGTACTGAGGGTGGCGTGCTTGCTTACAGCCCGATTGATGATGATATTTATTTAGTTAACACTAATTTATGCATGGTGCTAATTCATTTATCAGAAAACGAAATATATCAATGGAAAGCTAATACAATCCCGCGTCTACTAATCATCAATCAATCATTGGGGGCATACGCCGGGGGGCGCGTCACCTCGCCCACCCTACGACGCCACTCCCGGGGGTCACCACGGGCGAGTTCCCATGCAGGCTCCTTTCCCATACCAAGCAGCTCTCGACAAGAAACATCAACTTGCCCCAGCCACGAGCCTTGTGGGTGCCCCCTTGGCCTCCTCCACGCCGGATTGTCTCTTACAGATACAACCCGATGGGAAGGATCGGTTTCAGGGTAGCGTGCCACATGCCCATATAGCCGAAGTTGACGCTGACGGACTATGCAGGTAATAGGCCTCGATTCAGTCTCACGGTTCAATCGCTGATTTGACACGTAATCATCCAAGCGATACCCCATGATTCTGCGAAGACACTTATTACCAAAGGCATTGATTCGTCTCTTCAAGTCACTATTTAGTGTCCAT
Source organism: Chionoecetes opilio (assembly GCA_016584305.1). Taxonomy (NCBI): domain Eukaryota; kingdom Metazoa; phylum Arthropoda; class Malacostraca; order Decapoda; family Majidae; genus Chionoecetes; species Chionoecetes opilio. The sequence continues at coordinate 24,188 of JACEEZ010026024.1, forward strand.
GTCTCACAACCATAGAGTAAGACAGGGATCACAAACGACTTGAAGATCCGGATCTTTGTCCTTCTGCACAGGTACCGACAACGCCAAATACTCCCGCTGAGCGAGTCCATAACACCGTGGGCTATGCCAATCCGCCGTAAGACTTCTTGACGTGACCCGCCGTCATTATGGACTGCGCTACCAAGGTATGTAAAACTTTCCAAGATCTCAATGTCCTCGCCACACGCATGATCAGACTGTACTGCTTCATCTAGTAAGTCTCCAAACACCTGGACCTTGGTCTTGAGCCAGGAGACCTCAAGTCCCAAAGGCTTTGCCTCCTCATGCAGCGCCTCGAGAGCCATCACCAGGACCTCCAGCGACTCAGCAAAGATTACTGCATCATCGGCAAAAACAAGATCAGTGATCTTGGTGTTGCCGACGGATGCTCCACAATCACTTTGATCTACAACCTTGTCCAATACCCAGTCCATACAAGCGTTGAAAAGTGATGGGGCAAGGACGCACCCTTGCCTCACTCCTGTATTCACAGGAAAGAAGCTGGATACACCTGCCCCACACTTCACAGCACTCTCAGTCCCAGAATACAAACCAGTTATCAAACCAATAGTCCTTGCAGGAATCCCTCGAAGTCGCAGAAGATCCCAGAGTGACTCACGATGCACTGAGTCAAACGCTTTCTTGAGATCAACATAGGCTGCAAGCATCCCCTGTCGAAACTCACGTCGGCGTTCCACCAGGACACGAAGCGCTAGGATACGGTCCGTTGTTGACTTACCAGGCGTGAACCCAGACTGCTGAGGTCTCTGATGCTTCACCAGATGACTGCAAATCCGCGTCAGCAATAGATGGGCAAGCACCTTGCCTGGTACGCTGAGCAGTGTAATACCGCGGTAATTGTTGCAGTCCTGACGGTCCCCTTTCCCTTTCCAGATAGGGACGACCAGCCCCCTTTTCCAGTCAGGAGGAATGGTACCTGATTGCCACACGGCAGTCAGGACAGCATGCAGCCAGCGGATCATGGCCTCACCCCCAGCTTTGAGGAGCTCCGCACTGATATTACAAACACCAGCTGCCTTTCCACCCCTCAACTTTGCTACAGCCTCTCTGACTTCGTCAAGAGAGGGTGCGGTTTCGTCAATGGGAGGATCGGCATCCACTGCCTGCAACCCAGTGGTGTGAAGCTGCTCAGTTGGAGGGTCCACTGTGAACAACTGTCCAAAGTACTCAGCCCAACGAGCCATCTGCCCATCCATGTCCGACACGAGGCGCCCATCTGCTGTTCGAATAGCACTCGCCCGAGAAGGAGACTTGGAACGGAGCTTCTTCAGGGCTCGGTAGGCGGGTCGGAGGTCATTAGCGTTCAAATGACCCTCGACATCCTCAGCGAGACTCCTGACATACCTCTCCTTGTCTCTCCTCAGGAGGTTTCTAGTCCGGCGTGACAGAGCCCTGTGCTGGTCCCGGTTCCCAGCCAGCCTGGCAGCACGACTCTCCTCGATTTTCTCTAGCGTCTCCGTCGAGACAAAACCACACCTTGACCTCGGGCGCTCCCCAATACACTCCTTGGCAGCCTGTAGAGTTTCACGTTTGAAGGTATCCCACAGTTCTACAGGGTCCCCGAGAGCACCGAGCACATCAAACCGATTTGAGACTGCCACCGCATACTCATGAGCACATGTCAAGTCCTTCAGTTTCTCAAGATGAAACACAGTATGGTTACCTCTTGAGATTCTTCTGGACTTGACATGAAGCTTAAGTGTAGCAACAACAAGTCTGTGATCTGTTCCAAAGAACTCAGCACTCCGGTAAACCCTGCAGTTCTGGAGGATCCTCCAACGAGTACTAACGAGGATGTGGTCAATCTCCTTAGCTACCCCTCCGGCATTACTATACCATGTCCAGCGGTGCAGCTCTGGCCTCTGATACCAAGAACCTGCAATTCTCAACTTTCTGGATCTTGCAAAGTTCAGAAGCAGAGAACTGTTGGTGTTTCTGGTACCGGAGCCATGGGGACCAACACATAACTCGTAGCCCATAACTCGTCTACTAATGCTGCCCATTAACTCTTATAAAAATCATGCCTGTGCCACCACAGTCGAGGGCCAACCATCACAGCCCTCAAGTACAGGTCCTACCATCCCACCCCTGGAGGTCACTGCCTAACGGCGCTATAGGCACACACACACACACACACACACACACACACACACACACACACACACACACACACACACACACACACACACACACACACACACACACACACACACACAAAAAAAAAAAAACGAAGCAGCGCGAAACTTGGAGAGATAATGCGCGAAAGTCGGGATGGTAAGAATTTAGGACTCAGCGCGAAACTTGAGGATTGCGAAACTCGCATAGCATGAAACTCGGGAGGATACTGTATATTTTTTTTATTTGGGTAATAATTATGCCCCAACTCCCCTTTTTATTCATATTTTATATATTTTTACCCAAAAGTCAACTACACTACCCTCCAGAGTTTCGCGATTGCTTTATTCCGAAGGCATAGCGCGAAACTCGCGGATCGCGAAACTTGGGTATTATAAAGCCTGTAAAAATGTTTATTTAGTCCGGTGCGAGGCGTAGTACCATATTTTAAAGCTTATAAAACTCACGTTTTCCCCCAAAACCCCCAGAAAAATACTAATGGTCTTCCAAGACGAATGTTGTAGTACTTCCTCAGTACTCAGTACCTCAGTACTTACCTGTTACAAGTATTTCAAATACCATAAGACATTCCAATAAACTATCTGGCCTCACGGTGTGATGTTTGTTCCACGTCTGAGGCTCGGCAGATTGCCGCCGCCAACAGCGCCATCTATCGTCTGCTATCGATCCCCGGGCGGAGCGGAAATAGATGGGCTGTTGTCTTTCCTGACATCACCCTGATAACTACAATCTCATTCAGGACACAACACTGACAACAGCACTGCGTGTCGGCTAGCACCGACGGTGATGAGTGGTAGTGTGTACTGTGTGGTAAGGCAGCGCGGGACGCCAGCGGTATGAAGACGTATCCCATACATGTACGAAGCAGCGCGTGATGCCAGCGGTATGAAGACGTATCCCATACATGTACGAAGTGTATCCCATATGTGTACGAAACAGCGCGTGACGCCAGCAGTAGGAAGACGTATCCCGAAGTGTATCCCATACGTGTACGAAGCAGCGCGTGACGCCAGCAGTAGGAAGACGTATCCCATACGTGTACGAAGGGTATCCCATACATGTACGAAGCAGGCCGTGACGCCAGCAGTAGGAAGACGTATCCCATACGTGTATGAAGCAGCGCGAAACTCGGGGAGATAATGCGCGAAAGTCGGGATGGTAAGAATTTAGGACTCTGCGCGAAACTTGAGGATCGCGAAACTCGCATATCGTGAAACTCGGGAGGGTAGTGTATATTGCTTATGTATATAATTGGCCAGAAAAACATCAAGTAATCTGGCACAATATTGTAACCTGCGAAGTTCCCACAATGTGGAACCTTGAAATAGTTCCCACAAGGGATACAATATTATGGTGCTTGTGATTTCCTGGATAATAATGTATGTTCAGCAAAACATACAGCGAGACTTGTTCACTATGCCTGAATGGTAGGAGGTCAGAGATTCTAGTCATATAATTAATAGATAATTATATGACTTAAGATAATTAACTAGATAAAACTAATCAGAGGTCTAGATTGTTCTCATCCTAATTCCCTTTTCCATACTAAGGGGTTGAAAAGTTTACACTCTGGATATGCAGTCAATGAGAGAGAGAAAGCTAACAACATAATGATACAATAATCAATCACATAATACCTATCAGTTTTACTGAAGCCTGGACAATACCAATATGAAGGCTCTGTGATCTCACTTTGTCTTAAAAATAAGCGAAAAAAATCACATATAGCAGTGAGTGGAGTGAATTATGAAATAGTGGCAGCAGTGTCAAGTACAGCACTCTTAGGTGATAAGATCAGTTAGAGAAGAGAGAATGGGATGTTGCTGAATAAGGAAGATAAACAAAAGTGGATTGGATGCTGAGTGTGAGAATCCCCTAACAAATTGGAAGTTGAGTGTTTTGGAATATTTGAGAGAAAGGGAAAAATGAGAGTGAAAGGGATACAAAGTGTAAGTGTAAAGTGTATGGTCAGGAGCAGAGACACACTTCTATTATGGCCAGACTCTTAAGGGAATTAAAAAGAATAGGTGTCACAGTAGATTATATTAGATGAAAATGACAGGTAATGCACATACCTTGCTGGGATGAACAGATGTAGGCAAGAATCCTAGAGGTGAGGCCATCCTTTCTCACCAGCTCTGGCATTACCCGACTCAGAGCCAGGGGCAGTATCCCTTCTCCCTCCAGAAGAAATATTCCTCTAAAGGACAAAAGTAGTGTGGTGAGCAGAGGAAGTGACTGGGGCACACTGAGGATGAGTGGCTCACAGGCCTTGGGCCCCTCATCTTGTGGAAGTCTTGCCTGTGATGCTGCTCGACTTCTTTCCTTCAAGTGTCCAAGGATACTTTCCATAAGGGGGTGATCAATGCACACATGAATCCCAATGGGGGAGGAAAGTAAGCTACTGCAGACACTGATGCTGAGTTGCTTTAGATCTGAGCCAGCACGCTTGCTCTTCATCAGCAGCAGGATTAGGTCTAGCACTTCACAAGCTAAGCTGCTTGAGATTCCTGATAACCCAGATTTTGAACTTGGCTTCCT
>JACEEZ010026024.1:28949-52530 GCA_016584305.1 Chionoecetes opilio
CTTTCTCCCCAGCAGTATGTTACCTCTGACCTACATGGTTGATGTAATAAGCATCAAGCAATTGCAAAAACTGCCCTCAGTAATTGGCATGAAACCCTTCATCTAAGAGTCTTCCTGTGCAGTCTGTCCTTCAAGCATTTGCTAACTCCCCTGCAGCAGGGCTTCTACAATTCCCGCATCACAAACAACCGAACATCTTGTTTCATCAAGGTGAGCAGAATCTGCAACAATAAATCACTCACCTTTTAAAGTTAAAAATTTTGGACAGATTGTTGTTCACTACTTTGACTAGCATTCTGTAGTATGCCCAGAACCGTCACCAGTTCATCTTTGGAGGGAACATTCACGGGAAAAGCTTCCTCCCATCCAGAAAACTCAAAGACAGTTAAAAACAGATTAGCTGTTGTGAGTAAACTGCAAAGTATGCAAACAAAGCCAGAAACTAATACATCTCCATTTGCCTTCGAATGTGGAACTGGACTGCAAGTTCAAGTATTTGATGCCACAGAGACACAGAGTTGAGAAGCATAACGAGTTACTCTCATGCAGCAACGGTCTTGGTCCTACCCCACTGGACATGCAGCCATCTCTTTAGCAGGAGGCACAGGTCCACCACACTATACATGTCCAGACACTGTCATCAACTTTTCCTTACATGGAGGCTGGAGGGCTAGAGTCTATAGTTGCATCTACCATGTCATCAACATAACCTCTTCAGGATATCTTAATCAAATTAAGAGGAAAAAACTCATTTTGGAAATTCTATCAATACCTTTTAGGATTTTAATTATACTTCACAAGTCTTCCAAAAAGTATCTTTTCTCCTCTGACAGGAATTTTGGCAACATGCTGCTTGGAAGAAATAAAATCCTGACTCAGCATATAGAAGAATTTAAATATGCTTCTTTGACAGCCACTGTTGTACCTGTGAGGAAGCAGCTGCCATTGAACCTTCAGGGACCCTTTCCCCCCCCCCCTCTTTTGGGGCCTTTTCAAAACCCCTTTTTCAGCCTTGTTTGTCATCTGAGCGGATGTAAAACATCAAACCCAAACTGATTGGAGAGGAATTTAAGGAGGATTCTTTGACTCATTTGGCTAACCTGTACGTGGATCCTCGTATCATACCAAACATTCCAGTACAATTCATTACAAAATTATCAAGATATTTTGGATGGAGCTCTTAAGCTTAACTTGGTATCTCGAAAGTTGTCTACTTACAGTCACTACAACTTTTCCCACTAAGTATCAACTGGATTTTCAGCAGCTTTTTCCCCTTTTGCTCCTGAAGGTATTTTTCAACATGTTCTTCAATTGTACTGCTCAGGCTTTCTTCGCATCCCTGTTCTTAAACCCTTGACTAAGTGCAGCTTGTGAAAGATGGGTCCATATCTGCTAAGTACATCAGCATTTCAGAGGTGTTATCAGCATACCTGCAAGGTATATCATGGGATCCATATGAGCCTAGATCCTTACCTGCTTTTTAGATCCTACAGTTGTGTCTTCACTGATCTTGGTTTCCATGTTGCAATGCAGCAGAGGGTCCACAGTCGGCTTTAATCAGCTTTATGTCTTGACTTGGAACATTTGATTCTTCACTTGCCTGGAGAAAGATTCATTCATTAATGTTTTGCAGAAAAGATAAAAGAGTGAGAAAGTTAGTTACTTTCGAAATTATGTCTACAACATCATATTTTTGTGTTTGAATAATGGTGGTTAGTATAAAAGTCATAAAACAGTTATAAAACCAATACAAATTGTTGCAGCATCCTTGACTGTACATATAACAGTACCCATACTAACACATACATACACATATAGATGGTATGCACTGAGGTCACGAAGCTCTGCCCCTAAGCACACGCTGGCCGTGGGGCATTACTTACCTTGTAAATAAATGGCATTACTTCCCTTGTAAAGGCGGTACATTCATGCTTACTGTTGTATTGTTAATTAGCAGTTGAAATGTTAGGCTCGATTGTTTCGAGCATAGCTTCAGACGAGCTCACCTCTCAGGGTTCGGGAGCCCACCCGTACAGAGTTAGTCCGGCTGGCACGCTGTCTGTATCTGCCTTCAAAAGTAAAGACGTTGCCACACTAAAGTGTTTCCTATGTCCAAGCCAGTCAGGAAGAATAACACATGGCGCAGTGAGTAGGATCTCTTCGTCGTCTTCCTTCACCCTGACTGGTGTTCGCGGGATAGCCGTTCTGTGGCAACGACAGTACCAACATGGGAGACATGGAGCAACTGGCGAATCTGTTAGTGCAGCAGACAGCGCTCTCGGCCCAGCGTGAGGAGCGTATGGTGGCTATGATAGAGTGGTTACTGAGCCCCTTTGGCGGTGTCGCGGCCAGCAGTGATCACCGCCCTGCCACCAATGACGCCCCAGCAAGGCTGCCTGCCGCCGCTACACCAGCACCATTCCTGACCTCATCGGCTTCACTACGTGACTTCGCCGCCTGGAAGATTAAATTCAACGGGTATATGCTGTTGACCCGTGCCAACAACCTACCGCCGAAGGAGCAGCGAGCCATCCTGCTGAGCCTGTTGGACGAAGATTGGAATAGGGTGATCAGGTACACTCTTCAAGTAGCAAAGGACACTCCTGCAAAGGAGATCGTAATGGCAATAGAGGCGCATCTCAGGACGCAAAGGAACGTCTTGGTGGATCGGCGCGAGTTCTACTCCTGGATACAGGAGGAAGGGGAGACCTTAGACGACTTCCTTTGCTCCTTGAAGGAAATAGCCTCCTTTTGTGATTTCTATCAGCATTGCTTCGACACCCAACTTCGAGACCATGTGGTGTGTGGTGCACGAGACAATGAGGCAGCGAAAGCAATGCTGGCAAATAAGGATTTGACGCTTAACAACGCAGTTGATGTCTGTCGAGCGTCAGAAGTCGCCAGGAACACTCGTGCTGAGCTTCGTAGTGGTGCGATAGGCAAAGTATCTGCGTACCAGCGACAGAGGAGTCAGACCCGCGAGTATGGTGCAACACGGGACATTAATCAGAAGTGTACGCGGTGTGGTTACAGACGCCATACAGACTTTACTGCCTGTCCGGCTATCAGTGCCACCTGCCGGAATTGTGGTGAATCAGGGCACTTCCAATCAGTGTGTGGACGCTTTGACGTGGATGTATCGGACACCTCCACAGAACGTACCACATAGAGTTTGTCAGTGCCGACTACCTCGAGGTGGGGGGAACGTCGCCATCGTCAATGTAAGCGACAAGTGAGACAAACTATTGCCGATGTCTACACTAAAGGGCTGGCTGCACGCCCCACTCCTCAAGTGACTGTGACGGTGACTCACCCGGCAGGCGTCGCTAACGTCTGCTGTACACCCGACACAGTGAGCAGAGACAGTTATGGGCAGTCAGCTGGCTCTTCGTTTAGGAATCAACATTGATAAGTTGCTTCCTGCCCACACGTCGTTCACTGCTGTTGGAGGCAACCCACTGGAGTGTAAGGGTCAAGTTGGTTGCTCACTGGAATTTGGAGGTCACCACACTGAAACAGCCGTCCACGTAATTGACAACTTGTCAGGGATGCTGATTAACTGGTTCGACTGTTCAGCACTAGGGATCGTACCTGCTGACTTTCCACGGCAAATCGGTACAGTTGTATCTGACCCAAAGGACTCCAAGTATGATGTGACTGCAACACTGTTCGTGGACCAGAACAGTAAGGATGTAAGTCACGAAGTCATCGCTCAGTTACCAGCCTGGACACACGACACTGATCTGTCAGAGGAGGTTCGGGCTGCGCACGCGGGTCAAATCCAGGCATGTTTTCCACGCGTGTTTAGTGGCAAATCGGCGTTGCGCACAATGATTGGTAAACCTATGGTGATAGAACTTACATCTGACGCGGAGCCATTTGCAGTCACCACCACCAGACTGCTGCCCTACAGCTGGAGAGACGACATCAAGAAGCAACTCGATGACCTCCTTGCCAAACATATAATCGCGCCCGTCGACTACCCTACAGATTGGTGTCACCCCATGGTGCCTGTGCCAAAGAAGAATGTCGGTATCAGAATGTGCGTGGACTTAACCAAGCTGAACAAATACGTGCGGCGTTCGACATACCCCATGCTTCTACCACACGTTGCGGTCGCTGATATCGCAGCAGGTCACGCCCGCTGGATGACTACAATGGACGCCGCCATGGGGTATCACCAGATCGCGATTGCTCCTGCGAGCCAGGACCTAACGTGCTTCATTACACAGTGGGGCAGATTTAAATTCAAGTGCGTGGTCATGGGATTGGTGTCCTCCGGGGATGAATACAACCGCAGAGGAGACATACCCTACACCATCAAAGTTGTCGAAGACACATATCGGGCACACCTCCAACACGTGACTGACATCATACGAAGATGCGATGAGGCCGGCATCACTTTAAACCCTAAGAAGTTTATATTCGCGAGGAATGAAGTGGAATACTGTGGGTTCCGAGTCACCAAGAAGGGCTACTCAGCGAACTATCAAAAGGTCACCGCCATCAAGGATTTTCCTCGGCCTGAGAACATCACTGATTTACGGTCGTTCATGGGTTTGGTCAACCAATTGGGGAGCTTCTCGCAGGAAATCGCCGCCGCAGCCCAACCGCTTCGAGATCTTCTGAAGCCAAACCGTATTTGGGCATGGACCGAACACCACGAAGCAGCATTCCTCGAGGTGAAGAAGGTGCTTATATCACCACCCATCCTGGCATTCTTCGATCCGAAACTGCCGACTGTACTGCAGACGGATGCTGCCAGGACGTGAGGGTTGGGATTCGTGCTAATGCAGAAACACGGGGACTTCTGGCGTATGGTTCAGTGTGGTTCACGTTTCCTCACCGATACAGAGAGTCGGTATGCTGTAATTGAGCTGGAGCTGGCTGCTTGCATATGGGCATGTCAGAAGTGCCAGATATTCCTAGCAGGTTTGCCTCACTTCGATTTGGTAGTGGATCACCGCCCGTTGGTGCCCATTTTGAACCATAAGCTTCTGTCAGAGATAGAAAATCCGCGGCTGCAGCATATGCGTGAGAAGTTAATCCTGTACAGTTTTACAGCCAGTTGGCAGAAAGGGACGGCGCACCAAATACCAGACGCGCTTTCACGCTCACCGGTCTGTGACCCGGAGCCAATCGTCGACACAGCTGTAGTGAAGTCAGATCCGTTGCACGAGACCTTAATTGCGGCTTTGGAGGTGTCACGTGCAGCAGAAAATGGCTTTCAACTCGTCCCAGTGGTAGACCCAGGATTGGAAAAGGTACGTGCTGCTGCTTCACGTGATCCCGAGTACTCGTCTCTTAAACAAACCATCCTACAGGGGTTTCCGGAACATCGCCATCAGCTTCACAGTATCATCCGGCCTTATTGGGGAGTCTGGCATCTGCTGTCATTGGATGATGACATGATCGTATACGGGGCGAGACTAATCATCCCGACCATCCTACATAAGGAAGTTCTCGGCCACCTGCACGAAGGGCATCAAGGTATTGAGTGAACGAAGTGCCGAGCACGTCAGACAGTATACTGGCCTGGGATTGATAACGACATCGCCAACACCGTGTCTGCCTGTTCCCGTTGCCGTATGGTACTACCCAGCCACGCCAACGAGCCGCTGTGGATGGACGACCGGCCGCCCACTCAAGTGTTCGAGTCCGTGTCAGCCGACTAACTTCCATGTAGCGGGCAGAACATATTTGGTATATGTGGATCGGCTCTCCGGCTGGCCATATGTGATAACGTGTCCCAAAACTGCCTCTGCTGATCATTTAGTCCGTGAGTTATGCCACCTCTTCGGCATGACTGGGGTTCCGACCATACTGCGGACTGACGGGGGACCGCAGTTTGCGTCATCACCTGTGCGCAGGTTTTTGTATCGCTGGGAGGTTCGCCACGAGATGTCGTCGCCGACCTACGCCAGAGCTAACGGTCACGCGGAGGCAGCTGTGAAGACTGTCAAAAAATTTATTATGGCAGCAACGACCGGTAGGCAGTTAGACGACGATGCGTTTTAACGAGGTCTCCTGGAGCTAAGGAATATGCCACGCGCTAGAGGAAGATCACCCGCACAAGTCCTCTTTGGGCATCCGTTGCGGTCTGGGGTGCCCACTCATCACCGTGCGTTTGCCCCGGAGTGGCAGTGCGCAGCCGATGAGTGTGATGCCAGAGCTGACAATCTCCGGCAACAAACAAAGCAGTGCCATGACTGCTCCGCCCGTACACTTCATGGCTTACGCATCGGCTCCAGGGTTGATGTCCAGAACAACGTTACAGGCCTATGGGATCATGCAGGCGAGGTGGTCGGAGTTGGCGACAGGCGAAAATACCTCGTAAAGCTGGGTAGTGGGAGATTTTATTGGAGAAATCGCCAATTTCTGCATCCGTATCGGCCCCTGCTCACGACTACGCCTGCAACGTCTCATCCTGCCATGGAGACTTCACCAACGCCGCCTATGTCACCTCCCCAGTCTAACACAGCCACATCAGCGGTCAAGGAAGACAAGATTCCCCGTCGCAGTAATCGCCTCCGGCAGCCTCCTGAACGTCTGCAAGTCACTTGGGGACCTGTGGCTTCATACACTTCGCTCTTTTTATAACCATTGTATGTCGAGTATTTATGGTTAATGTATATATTTTCGTTGATTTTTGTTGTAATGTTCATTGCTTAAGATTCATATGTGTTTACTCATCTTCAGTGTTGTATGTATCTTCGGGGGAGATGTTGTATTGTTAATTAGCAGTTGAAATGTTAGTCTCGATTGTTTCGAGCATAGCTTCAGACGAGCTCACCTCTCAGGGTTCGGGAGCCCACCCGGACAGAGTTAGTCTGGCTGGCACGCTGTCTGTATCTGCCTTCACAAGTAAAGACGTTGCCACACTAAAGCTTTTCCTATGTCCAATCCAGTCAGGAAGAATAACACACTTACTAACCTCTTCCTTTATGGCTGGGAAAGTGATTAATAATGTTCATTTGTCAGAATATGTCCTTCAGATGTTGGACTTTGGATATATTCCTCGTTACATTGAAAAAAGCAAGAAAATAGGGAATAAAGAATGATTCCTATAACATACCGCGGCACAAGTGGAAGGACGTCACGACTCATCATTTACCACGGCGGTAAATTGATACTTTCAACCAGGAATTGAGTACGAGGTCAAAAGTACTCCTTACCTATGTAATTTGAAGTGTAAAGAATGATGATCACATTAAATGAGGCGGTTAGTTCAGCAAGTCGATAAGCGCCACCGCGGCCAGAATTGAGTTAGGCATACCACTGTATTCCCCAACCATCCCTCTATCTGAATAGCACAACAAGACACTATTGTGGAAATGTTTAGGTTGTCAAAATTCCAATTATCTACAACAAACTTTTCGCTGTGTAGCTGGGTGGGGAAAGTGTGGCGCGTTCTGTAAGCAGGAAGTAGATGAGCGCCACTCTACGTATCTTTAAATATGGTCACCGCGCAAAGCCAATCACGTTGTCCTATAGAATGGGTCTGGCCAATCATCAGCCAATCACAGCGCGCGTAGCAACACTCTTCAGTACACGCCTCGGTGTGCCTCCAGTCCCTCGATCCCTCCAACACCGCGTCGAGCACATGCTTATTGGATTACCTTTCCAATTTCATGCCTTTATCGTTGGCATACAGTGTTGTGTGCTACCATGAGTGATATTGATAGTATTATCAAGCAGCCTAGCACATCATCTGGCATACTAAAGAAGTGCAACACACAACATTGGCCGAAGTTTTTTGTCAAGAAACAAAGAAATTTGGGGGCAAGATTATACATACCAGTTTTCATTCCGGTAATATTGTGAAGGCAAGATCTGTAGGCCCACCGTGCAGTGATGGGTGTTTCGATAAAATTCCTGCCCTAGTGCGTGAGTCTTTGTTTGGGAAGTTTTGTGAACTAGGTGACTATGCATTGCAAAACGCCTACATCACAAAACACTTTCAGGTTAGTCTTACCTATATTCTGTTTTATCCTGTTACCTTCCTATCTATGATTTTTTTTAATGTTGGCCTTTACCTTCAAAATGCTTTAGCAATTTGCCGTCATTTTCATTGCATTATGGAAAATATTTGATTTGTTATGAATAATTTTATGAGGTTTAGTGAGTGGGAGATATCAAAATGGAGAAAGTCACATAAACGCTTATTCATTCCAAATGCCGATAACGTTTATTATTTTTAATGGTATCAGTCTATAGCCAAGACAAACAGCTACGTTTTCATGCATAATTCATAAAAAATGTATGGTTGATTTAAAAGATATGAAATTTTGAACATTGAAAAACTTTGAAGCCATTTTCTCAGTTTTTTATTTGTTGCGCTTATCGACTTCCCGAAATAAGCGCCTCATATATCGTCTGAAAGGCCTCATTTTGCCATTATACTCCCTTTTCCAAAACAAACCAGACAATGAGTTAATCTTTCTACTAAGTTAGGAGGCTAGATGTGGGGTTAGGTTTAGCTTAGTTTTAGTTAGATTTAGTTTTAAAATGCGTGCCTCACCACCAGGGTAGCAGGTTAGACGTGAGGTTTGATTTAATACGAAATTAGTGGCGATGGCTGGGCCCCGGGTGACGGCCTAAGATCATTTTCTCTCATAGCAGCGCTAGGGTTTATGGAACTTTCAAGAGTAATTTGCTCCCTACCAAATATATTTATCAGTATAGGTGGAAACACACAGTGATAGGCATCTAATGTGTACGCGATTATATAAAATAAAATATATATATATATTATATATATATATATATATATATATATAAATATAATATATATATATAATATATACAATTACATATACATATAAAAATATATAATATAATATATAATATATATAATATATATATAATATAATCTATATATCTATATTCTATATATATCTATATTATAAAAATTTTATATTATATTTTAAATAATATTTTATATATTATATATATATATATATATACAGTGGTACCTTGACTTACAAGTGCCCCAACTTTCGAGTTTTCCGAGTCGAGCAGTCACTCGGTCATTTTTGCTTTGTTTGGGGAGCCAAATCCGAGTTACGAGCTATTTTTTTTTTTTTTTTTTATGTTTTGTTACGAGCGAGCTTCAGATACGCCACCGCTAGTTGGCGCCGCGAACGCCACAACATCCGCCCAGTATCCCGCGTCTCACTCGTTCACTTCTCCTGGTTACCTCGCCGTGGAGGCATCTCTGTTGTGTTGTGCTCACACAGGCGAATGTAAATGGCGGAGGGTGAGTGCAGTACGTTTAGCGGCAGTTCCACCCACAGCTGTTTCCAACAGCTGATACACAGTATAAACACTGGCGAATGCAAATGGCGGAGGGTAAGTGCAGTACGTTTAGCGGCAGTTCCACCCACAGCTGTTTCCAACAGCTGATACACAGACTGTAAACACTGGCGAATGCAAATGGCAGAGGGTGAGTGCAGTTCAGTCATATAGATACAGTAAAAAAATTGGGGTGTTTTTTTTTGGGCTGGAACGGATTAATGGTATTTCAATTAATTTCAATGGGGAAAATTGATTTGGATATACGAGCAAATTTGGGTTACGAGCTCGATCAATGAAGAATTAACTCATAAGGGCAAGGTACCACTGTATATAATATATATATATATATTATATATATATATATATATATATTTTATATATATATATATATATTATAGATATATATATTATATATATATATATATATTTTATTTTATATATTATATATACAGGGTTGCCATCACTTACCGGCAACTGGGGGGCTAGGACTGCGGATTTTGAAATTTCTGGATTATTGATGTTTTGTCCCTGACCCACTTGCGTTATATTGTAACAGAAAATGACTAGTCTCCAGAAATTTAAATCTTCACTTGCACAAAATTAAAAACCAGTTATCAGCACTTGGTCCAGATCAGAACTTTTTCTTCTGTCATTGACTTCTTATAAGCATCTGCTTTTTTTATCCCTGTCCAGTAAAGAACTTTAAACACTTTTTTTTCTGCTTTTTATTCTAGACTGTTTTTAAGACCAATGCCGTACATTTCACAAACACTTCGCACAGAAACATCACTATCAAATTTTTAACAGTACAAATTTCTCTGGATCGCAACGAGCGATTGTTTGCGATTTACGCATTTTTTTTCGCCGAATCCCTGATGGGCTAACGCAGCAGAATTTAAAAAAATTACGGCAAAAAATGAAAGGAATGCCTGTTTGCTGTCGGTAGCGACATACAGCTGTTCGGTACAGCGCCATCAAACATCCGGCGCCTCTCGAACAGTGGGGCCAACCCGGGAAAATTTGAAACTGCGCTCGAAATTATGCCGGAAAAACTATGGTGGAATATTGATTGCGGATTAGTGATGGCAAATACATATAAAATTTATATATATATATATTATATATTTATAATATATTATATATAATAAATTATATATTATATAATTTATTTATATATATAAAAATATTTATTATAAATATAAAATAAATTAATCAATTATATATTTTTAAATTATATAAAAATTTTTAATATTTTTTTATATTTAATAATATAATATATAATATATATATATATATATAATATTATATATATATATTATTTTTTAATTATAAAAATTATTTTTTATATATAACATTTATCAAATATAATTGCATATATACATATATATTAAGCTATAATATTATATCTAATAATATTATCCATAAATACGGGCGTTACCACACTAATCCGGAATCAATATCCGAGGAAATCAGTTTCCCAAAAAGTCGGAGAGTTTCAATTTCCGGGTGGCCCGCCAACTTTTTCACGCCTATGGATGCGCTGTACCAGATCAGCCGTTCATGCTACGAACCAAAGATTCTTTCATTATTTGGTAATTGTTAAATCTGCTGCAGTTACCCATATGGATTTGGCGAATAAAAAATGGCCCTAAAAAAGAAACATGCCGTTGTCGATCGAGAGAAAGTTTTTACTGTAAAAAACTTAAGTGCATGTTTTTGCCGAAGTGTTAAATGTACCATTTGGCCAACGTCATGATATAAAAAGCAGAAAGAAAAAGTCCAAAGTTTTTCAACAGGGGAAAAAAAAAACGGGTATAAAACTGCAAAAGGGAAAAATTTGCGGAAAGTGCGAAAACCGGTTACCCGGCATTTAAATGAAAACGGGAACACACTGTAAAAATCAGCAATGAGATTGGGGCCTAAATAAAAAATTTTTAAAAAAAATTGGTGTTTTTTTGGGGCAACCCCGGATATTATTTAATTAATTTAATAAAATATTTATATAAAAATTTAATATAATAATAATTTAAATATAAATAATAATTAATTAATATATAGTGGTACCTTGACTTAGAGTTTAATTTCATTCATTGATCGAGCTCGAAACCCCAATTTTGCTCGTATATAAATAAATTTCCCCATTGAAATTAATGAAAACCATTAAATCCTTTTTCCCCCCAAAAAAAAACCCCAAATTTTTTTCTGTATTAATGACTGAACTGCACTCACCCCTGCCATTTGCATTCGCAGTTTTTACAGTCTGTGTACGCTGTTGGAACAGTGGGGGTTGGAACTCCCGCTAAACGTACTCACTTCCCCTCCGCCATTTGCATTCCCAGTGTTTTACTGTGTATCAGTTTTGGAAAACAGCTGGGGGTGGAACGCGCTAAACGTACGCACTCCCCTCCGCCTTTTACTTTCCCCCCCTGTGTGAGAAAAACACAACAGAGATGCCTCCCGGCGAGGAAACCCGGAAAGGAACGAGTGAGACGGGGGATACGGGGGGAGTTTGGCGTTCGCGGGGGGCAACTAGCGGTGGGATCTGAAACCGCTGTACAAAACTAAAAAAAAAAAAAAAATAGCTCGAAAAAATCGGATTTTGGCTCACACACAAAGCAAAAAATACCCCAGGGGACTGCTCGTAATCGGAAAAAAACCGTAAGTGGGGGCCTTTTAATCAAGGTACCCCTGTTATATAATATTAATATTATATATATAATATAATAATATTAATATAAAATTTTTTTTTAGATATATATAGATATATAGAAGAATTTTATATATATATATATATAAATATATATATTTATATATATATATTATATTAGTATATGTAAATTGTTAATATAATATATATATAAAATATATAATATTATATAAAAATTTTATATTAATATATATATATATATAATATAATATATTAATATAATAATCGCGTACACATTTAGATGCCTACACTGTGTGTTTCCCCCATACTGAAAATAATTTTTGGGAGGGGGCAAATTACTCTTGAAAGTTCCCTAAACCCAGCGCTGCTATGAGAAAAAGATCTTAGGCCCTCACCGGGGGCCCCGCCATCGCCACTAATTTCGTATTAAATCAAACCTCACGTCTAACCTGCTACCCTGGTGGTGAGGCACGCATTTTAAAACTAAATCTAACTAAAACTAAGCTAAACCTAACCCCACATCTAGCCTCCTAACTTAGTAGAAAGATTAACTCATTGTCTGGTTTGTTTTGGAAAAGGGAGTATAATGGCAAAATGAGGCCTTTCAGACGATATATGAGGCGCTTATTTCGGGAAGTCGATAAGCGCAACAAATAAAAAACTGAGAAAATGGCTTCAAAGTTTTTCAATGTTCAAAATTTCATATCTTTTAAATCAACCATACATTTTTTATGAATTATGCATGAAAACGTAGCTGTTTGTCTTGGCTATAGACTGATACCATTAAAAATAATAAACGTTATCGGCATTTGGAATGAATAAGCGTTTAATGTGACTTTCTCCATTTTGAATATCATCCCACTCACTAAACCTCATAAAATTATTCATAACAAATCAAATATTTTCCATAATGCAATGAAAATGACGGCAAATTGCTAAAGCATTTTGAAGGTAAAGGCCAACATTAAAAAAAATCATAGATAGGAAGGTAACAGGATAAAACAGAATATAGGTAAGACTAACCTGAAAGTGTTTTGTGATGTAGGCGTTTTGCAATGCATAGTCACCTAGTTCACAAAACTTCCCAAACAAAGACTCACGCACTAGGGCAGGAATTTTATCGAAACACCCATCACTGCACGGTGGGCCTACAGATCTTGCCTTCACAATATTACCGGAATGAAAACTGGTATGTATAATCTTGCCCCCAAATTTCTTTGTTTCTTGACAAAAAACTTCGGCCAATGTTGTGTGTTGCACTTCTTTAGTATGCCAGATGATGTGCTAGGCTGCTTGATAATACTATCAATATCACTCATGGTAGCACACAACACTGTATGCCAACGATAAAGGCATGAAATTGGAAAGGTAATCCAATAAGCATGTGCTCGACGCGGTGTTGGAGGGATCGAGGGACTGGAGGCACACCGAGGCGTGTACTGAAGAGTGTTGCTACGCGCGCTGTGATTGGCTGATGATTGGCCAGACCCATTCTATAGGACAACGTGATTGGCTTTGCGCGGTGACCATATTTAAAGATACGTAGAGTGGCGCTCATCTACTTCCTGCTTACAGAACGCGCCACACTTTCCCCACCCAGCTACCAGCGAAAAGTTTGTTGTAGATAATTGGAATTTTGACAACCTAAACATTTCCACAATAGTGTCTTGTTGTGCTATTCAGATAGAGGATGGTTGGGGAATACAGTGGTATGCCTAACTCAATTCTGGCCGCGGTGGCGCTTATCGACTTGCTGAACTAACCGCCTCATTTAATGTGATCATCATTCTTTACACTTCAAATTACATAGGTAAGGAGTACTTTGACCTCGTACTCAATTCCTGGTTGAAAGTATCAATTTACCGCCGTGGTAAATATGAGTCGGGGACGTCCTTCCACTTGTGCCGCGTTATGTTATAGGAATCATTTTTTATTCCCTATTTTCTTGCTTTTTCAATGAAACCGAGGAATATATCCAAAGTCCAACATCTGAAGGACATATTCTGACAAATGAACATTATAATCACTTTCCCGCCATAAAGGAAGAGGTTAGTAAGTGTGTTATTCTTCCTGACTGGATTGGACATAGGAAAAGCTTTAGGTGGAAACGTCTTTACTTGTGAAGGCAGATACAGACAGCGTGCCAGCCAGACTAACTCTGTCCGGGTGGGCTCCCGAACCCTGAGAGGTGAGCTCGTCTGAAGCTATGCTCGAAACAATCGAGACTAACATTTCAACTGCTAATTAACAATACAACATCTCCCCCGAAGATACATACAACACTGAAGATGAGTAAACACATATGAATCTTAAGCAATGAACATTACAACAAAAATCAACGAAAATATATACATTAACCATAAATACTCGACATACAATGGTTATAAAAAGAGCGAAGTGTATGAAGCCACAGGTCCCCAAGTGACTTGCAGACGTTCAGGAGGCTGCCGGAGGCGATTACTGCGACGGGGAATCTTGTCTTCCTTGACCGCTGATGTGGCTGTGTTAGACTGGGCAGGTGACATAGGCGGCGTTGGTGAAGTCTCCATGGCAGGATGAGACGTTGCAGGCGTAGTCGTGAGCAGGGGCCGATACGGATGCAGAAATTGGCGATTTCCCTCAATAAATCTCCCACTACCCAGCTTTACGAGGTATTTTCGCCTGCCCGCCAACTCCAAACCACCTGCCTGCTGATCCCATAGGCCTGTAACGTTGTTCTGGCCCATCAACCCGGAGCCGATGCGAAACCCATGAAGTGTACGGGCGGAGCAGTCATGGCACTGCTTTGTTTTTTGGGCCGGAGATTGTCAGCTCTGGCATCACATCCTTTCGGCTCCCAAACTGCCATCCGGGGCAAAGCACGGTGATGAGTGGGCACCCCAGACCGCAACGGATGCCCAAAGAGGACTTGTGCGGGTGATCTTCCTCTAGCGCGTGGCATATTCCTTAGCTCCAGGAGACCTCGTTAAAACGCATCGTCGTCAAACTGCCTACCGGTCGTTGCGGGCCATAATAAATTTTTGACAGTCTTCACAGCTGCCTCCGCTTTGACCGTTAGCTCTGGCGTAGGTGGGCGACGACATCTCGTGGCGAACCCCCCAGCGATACAAAAACCTGCGCACAGGTGATGACGCAAACTGCGGTCCCCCGTCAGTCCGCAGTATGGTCGGAACCCCAGTCATGCCGAAGAGGGGCATAACTCACGGACTAAATGATCAGCAGAGGCAGTTTTGGGAAAACGTTATCACATATGGCCAGCCGGAGGGGCCGATCCACATTACCAAATATGTTCTGCCCGCTACATGGAAGTTAGTCGGCTGACACGGACTCGAACACTTGAGTGGGCGGCCGGGTCGTCCATCCACAGGGGGCTCGTTGGCGTGGCTGGGTAGTACCATACGGCAACGGGAACAGGCAGGACACGGTGTTGGCGATGCCCGTTATCAATCCAGGCCAGTATATGTCTGACGTGCTGGGCACTTCGTTCATTTCAATACCTTGATTGCCCTTCGTGCAGGGGGCCGAAACTTCCTTATGTAGGATGGTCGGGATGATTAGTCTCCCCCCGTATCCCGATCATGTCATCATCCAATGACAGCAGATGCCAGACTCCCCAATAAGGCCGGATGATACTGTGAAGCTGATGGGAGTTCCGGAAACCCCTGTAGGATGGTTTGTTAAGAACGATACTCGGGATCACGTGAAGCAGCAACGTACCTTTTTCCCAAACCCGGGGTCTACCACTGGGACGAGTTGAAAGCCTTTTTCTGCTGCACGTGAACCTCCAAAGCCCGCAATTAGGTCTCGTGCAACGGATCTGACTTCACTACAGCTGTGTCGACGATTGGCTCCGGGTCACAGACCGGTGAGCGTGAAAGCGCGTCTGGTATTTGGGTGCGCCGTCCCTTTCTGCCAACTGGCTGTAAAACTGTACAGGATTAACTTCTCACGCTATGCTGCAGCCGCGGATTTTCTATCTCTGACAGAAGCTTATGGTTCAAAATGGGCCACCAAGGGGCGGTGATCCACTCCCAAATCGAAGTGAGGCAAACCTGCTAGGAATATCTGGCACTTCTGACATGCCCATATGCAAGCAGCCAGCTCCAGCTCAATTACAGCAAAACCGACTCTCTGTATCGGTGAGGAACGTGAACCACACGACCATACGCCAGAAGTTCCCCGTTTTTCTGCATTAGCACGAATCCAAACCCTCACTCCGGGCCAGCATCCGTCTGCAGTACAGTCGGCAGTTTCGGATCGAAGAATGCCAGATGGGTGGTGATATAAGCACCTTCTTCACCTCGAGGAATGCTGCTTCGTGGTGTTCGGTCCAGGCCAAATTTAACGGTTTGGCTTCAGAAGATCTCGAAGCGGTTGGGCTGCGGCGGCGATTCCTGCGAGAAGCTCCCCAATGGTTGACCCAAACCATGAACGACCGTAAATCAGTGATGTTCTCAGGCCGAGGAAAATCCTTGATGGCGGTGACCTTTGATAGTTCGCTGAGTAGCCCTTCTTGGTGACCGGAACCCACAGTATTCCACTTCATTCCTCGCGAATATAAACTTCTTAGGGTTTAAAGTGATGCCGGCCTCATCGCATCTTTGTATGATGTCAGCACGTGTTGGAGGTGTGCCCGATATGTGTCTTCGACAACTTTGATGGTGTAGGGTATGTCTCCTCTGCGGTTTATTCATCCCCGGAGGACACCAATCCCATGACCACGCACTTGAATTTAAATCTGCCCCACTGTGTAATGAAGCACGTTAGGTCCTGGCTCGCAGGAGCAATCGCGATCTGGGGATACCCCATGGCGGCGTCCATTGTAGCATCCAGCGGGCGTGACCTGCCCGCGATATCAGCGACCGCAACGTTTTGGTAGAAGCAGGGGTATGTCGAACGCCGCACGTATTTGTTCAGCTTGGTTAAGTCCACGCACATTGATACCGACATTCTTCTTTGGCACAGGCACCATGGGGTGACACCAATCTGTAGGGTAGTCGACGGGCGCGATATATGTTTGCAGGAGGTCATCGAGTTGCTTCTTGATGTCGTTTTCTCCAGCTGTAGGGCGCAGTCTGGTGGTGGTGACTGCAAATGGCTCGCGTCAATGTAAGTTTCTATCACCATAGGTTTTCCAATCATTGTGCGCAACGCCGATTTGCCCCTAAACACGCGTGGAAAACCTGCCTGGATTGACCCGCGTGCGCAGCCCGAACCTCCTCTGACAGATCAGTGTCGTGTGTCCAGGCTGGTAACTGAGCGATGACTTCGTGACTTACATCCTTTCTGTTCTGGTTTCCCCGAACAGTGTTGCAGTCACATCATTTGGAGTCCTTTGGGTCAGATACAACTGTACCGATTTGCCGTGGAAAGTCAGCAGGTACGATCCCTAGTGCTGAACAGTCGAACCAGTTAATCAGCATCCCTGACAAGTTGTCAATTACGTGGACGGCTGTTTCAGTGTGGTGACCTCCAAATTCCAGTGGCAACCCAAATTGACCCTTACACTCCAGGGGTTGCCCCCAACAGCAGTGAACGACGTGGTGGGCAGGAAGCAACTTATCAATGTTGATTCCTAAACGAAGAGCCAGCTGACTGCCCATAACTGTCTCTGCTCACTGTGTCGGGTGTACAGCAGACGTTAGCGACGCCTGCCGGGGGAGTCACCCTCACAGTCACTTGAGGTGGGGCGTGCAGCCAGCCCTTTAGTGTAGACATCGGCAATAGTTTGTCTCACTTGTCGCTTTACATTGACGATGGCGACGTTCCCCCCACCTCGAGGTAGTCGGCACTGACAACTCTATGTGGTACGTTCTGTGGAGGTGTCCGATACATCCACGTCAAAGCGTCCACACACTGATTGGAAGTGCCCTGATTCCCCAATTCCGGCAGGTGGCACTGATAGCCGGGCAGGCATTTAAAGTCGTTTTGCGTCTGTAACCACACCGCGTACACTTCTGATTAATGTCCGTGTTGCACCATACTCGCGGGTCTACTCCTCTGTCGCTGGTACGCAGATACTTTTGCCTATCGCACCACTACGAAGCTCAGCACGAGTGTTTCCCGCCACTTCTGACGCTCGACAGACATCAAATGCGTTGTTAAGCGTCAAATCCCTTTTTTGCCAGCATTGCTTTTTGCTGCCTCATTGTCTCGTGCACCACACACCACATGGTCTCGAAGTTGGGTGTCGAAGCAATGCTGATAGAAATCACAAAAGGGGGCTATTTCCTTCAAGGAGCAAAGGAAGTCGTCTAAGGTCTCCCCTTCCTCCTGTATCCAGGAGTAGACTCGCGCCGATCCACCAAGACGTCCTTTGCGTCCTGAGATGCGCCTCTATTGCCATTACGATCTCCTTTGCAGGAGTGTCCTTTGCTACTTGAAGAGTGTACCTGATCACCCTATTCCAATCTTCGTCCAACAGGCTCAGCAGGATGGCTCGCTGCCTCCTTCGGCGGTAGGTTGTTGGCACGGGTCAACAGCATATACCCGTTGAATTTAATCTTCCAGGGGGCGAAGTCACGTATGAAGCCGATGAGGTCAGGGAAAGGTGCTGGTGTAGCGGCGGCAGGCAGCCTTGCTGGGGCGTCATTGGTGGCAGGGCGGGGATCACTGCTGGCCGCGACACCGCCAAAGGGGCTCAGTACCCACTCTATCATAGCCACCCTACGTCCTCACGCTGGGCCGAGAGCGCTGTCTGCTGCACTAACAGATTCGCCAGTTGCTCCATGTCTCCCATGTTGGTACTGTCGTTGCCACAAACGGCTATCCCGCGAACACCAGTCAGGGTGAAGGAAGACGACGAAGAGATCCTACTCACTGCGCCATGTGTTATTCTTCCTGACTGGCTTGGACATAGGAAACCTTTAGTGTGGCAACGTCTTTACTTTTGAAGGCAGATACAGACAGCGTGCCAGCCGGACTAACTCTGTACGGGTGGGCTCCCGAACCCTGAGAGGTGAGCTCGTCTGAAGCTATGCTCGAAACAATCGAGCCTAACATTTCAACTGCTAATTAACAATACAACAGTAAGCATGAATGTACCGCCTTTACAAGGGAAGTAATGCCATTTATTTACAAGGTAAGTAATGCCCCACGGCCAGCGTGTGCTTAGGGGCAGAGCTTCGTGACCTCAGTGCATACCATCTATATGTGTATGTATGTGTTAGTATGGGTACTGTTATATGTACAGTCAAGGATGCTGCAACAATTTGTATTGGTTTTATAACTGTTTTATGACTTTTATACTAACCACCATTATTCAAACACAAAAATATGATGTTGTAGACATAATTTCGAAAGTAACTAACTTTCTCACTCTTTTATCTTTTCTGCAAAACATTAATGAATGAATCTTTCTCCAGGCAAGTGAAGAATCAAATGTTCCAAGTCAAGACATAAAGCTGATTAAAGCCGACTGTGGACCCTCTGCTGCATTGCAACATGGAAACCAAGATCAGTGAAGACACAACTGTAGGATCTAAACAGCAGGTTAAGGATCTACTGGCTCATATGGATCCCATGATATACCTTGCAGGTACTGCTGATAACACCTCTGAAATGCTGATGTACTTAGCAGATATGGACCCATCTTTTCACAAGCTGCACTTAGTCAAGGGTTTAAGAACAGGGATGCGAGAAAGCCTGAGCAGTACAATTGAAGAACATGTTGAAAAATACCTTCAGGAGCAAAAGGGGAAAATGCATGCTGAAAATCCAGTTGATTACTTAGTGGGAAAAGTTGTAGCTGACTGTAAGTATGACAACTTTGTCAGAGATACCAAGTTAAGCCTTAAGAGCTCCATCCAAAATATCTCTGATAATTTTGATAATGAAATTGTAACTGGAATGTTTGGTATTGATGACGAGGATCCCACGTACAGTGTTAGCCCAAATGAGTCAAATGAATCCTCCTTAAATTCCTCTCTCAATCAGTCTGGGTTGATGTTCCTACATCCAGCTCAGTATGACAACATAGCTGAGAGTCTGATAGCCAAGAGAGATTATGAATCGCAGATTGACTCTCTGAACATCCTAATCTCAGTAAGTCCTGGGGAGCCAGTGATGCAGAATGTCTGGCCTGACATTAGGAGAGGACTAAGGAATTGTCTTTTTGAAGATTGTGGTGACATCTTTGACAAGTCCCTGAAGGTTCACTGCAGGCTGCTTACCTCACAGGTACACAGTGCTGTCAAAGAAGCATATTTAAATCTTCTAGATGCTGTAGCAGGATTTTATTTCTCCAAGCAGCATGTTGCAAAAATTCCTGTCAGAGGAGAAAAGATACTTTTGAAGACTTGTGAGAGTATAATTAAAATCCTAAAAGTATTGATAGAATTTCAAAATGAGTTTCCTCTTATTTGGATTAGATATCCTGAGAGGTATGTTGATGACATGGTAGAGGCAACTATAAGACTCTTAGCCCTCCAGCCTCCATGTAAGGAAAAGTTGATGACAGTGCTGGACATGTATAGTGTGGTGGACCCTGATGCCTCCTGGCTAAAGAGATGGCTGCATGGCCAGTGGGGTAGGACCAAGACCTTTGCTGCCATGAAGAGTAACTCGTTAGTGCTTCTCAACTCTGTGTCTCTGTGCATCAAATACTTGGACACTTGCAGTCCAGTTCCACATTCAGAAGCAAATGGAGATGTATTGAGTTCTGGCTTTGTTGCATACTTGCAGTTTACTCACAGCATAAATCTTGTTTTAACTGTCTTGAGTTTTCTGGATGGGAGGAAGCTTTTCCCAGTGAATGTTCCCTCCAAAGATGAACTGGTGACTGTTCTGGGCATACTACAGATGCTAGTCAAAGTAGTGAACAACAATATGTCCAAAATTTTAACTTTAAAGGTGAGTGATTTATTGTGCAGATTCTGCTCACTTGATGAAACAAGATGTTCGGTTGTTTGTGATGCGGGAATTGTAGAAGCCCTGCTGCAGGGGAGTAGCAAACTTGAAGGACAGACTGAACAGGAAGACTCTGAGATGAAGGGTTCATGCAATTACATGAGGGCAGTTTTGCAATTGCTTGATGCTATTACATCAACTCATGTAGGTCAGAGGTACATACTGCTGGGGAGAAAGAGGAAGCCAAGTTCAAAATCTGGGTTATCAGGAATCTCAAGCAGCTTAGCTTGTGAAGTGCTAGACCTAATCCTGCTGCTGATGAAGAGCAAGCGTGCTGGCTCAGATCTAAAGCAACTCAGCATCAGTGTCTGCAGTAGCTTACTTCCCCCCCCATTGGGGTTCATGTGTGCATTTATCACCCCCTTATGGAAAGTATCCTTGGACACTTGAAGGAAAGAAGTCGAGCAGCATCACAGGCAAGACTTCCACAAGATGAGGGGCCCAAGGCCTGTGAGCCCCTCATCCCAGTGTGCCCCAGTCACTTCCTCTGCTCACCACACTACTTTTGTCCCTTTAGAGGAATATTTCTTCTGGAGGGAGAAGGATACTGCCCCTGGCTCTGAGTCGGTAATGCCAGAGCTGGTGAGAAAGGATGGCCTCACCTCTAGGATTTTTGCCTACATCGGTTCATCCCAGCAAGGTATGTGCAACCTGTTCATTTTCATCTATATAATCTACTGTGACACCTATTCTTTTTAATTCCCCTTTAAAGAGTCTGGCCATAATAGAAGTGTCTCTCTGCTCCTGACCATACACTTTAACTTACACTTTGATCCCCTTTTACTCTCATTTTTCCTTTCTCTCAAATATTCCAAAAACCTCAACTTCCAATTTGTTAGGGGATTCTCACACTCAGCATCCAATCCACTTTTTTTTATCTTCCTTTTTCAGCAACATCCCATTCTCTCTTCTCTAACTGATCTTATTTACCTAAGAGTGCTGTACTTGACACTGCTGCCACTATTTCATAATTCACTTTCCCCTCACTGCTATTTGTGATTTTTTTCGCTTATTTTTAAGACAAAGTGAGATCACAGAGCCCTTCATATTGGTATTGTCAGGCTTCAGTAAAACTGATAGGTATTATGTGATTGATTATTGTATCATTATGTTGTTAGCTTCTCTCTCTCATTGACTGCATATCCGAGTGTAAACTTTTCAACCCCTTAGTATGGAAAAGGGAATTAGGGTGAGAACAATCTAGACCTCTGATTAGTTTTATCTAGTTAATTACTTAAGTCATATAATTATCTATTAATTATATGACTAGAATCTCTGACCTCCACCCTTCAGGCATAGTGAACAAGTCTCGCTGTATGTTTTGCTGAACATACATTATTATCCAGGAAAATCACAAGCACCATAATATTGTATCCCTTGTGGGAACTATTTCAAGGTTCCACATTGTGGGAACTTCGCAGGTTACAATATTGTGCCAGATTACTTGATGTTTTTCTGGCCAATTATATACATAAGCAATATACACTCCCTCCCGAGTTTCACGATATGCGAGTTTCGCGATCCTCAAGTTTCGCGCAGAGTCCTAAATTCTTACCATCCGACTTTCGCGCATTATCTCCCCGAGTTTCGCGCTGCTTCATACACGTATGGGATACGTCTTCCTACTGCTGGCGTCACGGCCGCTTCGTACATGTATGGGAATACCCTTCGTACACGTATGGGATACGTTTCCTACTGCTGGCGTCACGCGCTGCTTCGTACACGTATGGGATACACTTCGGGATACGTCTTCCTACTGCTGGCGTCACGCGCTGTTTCGTACACATATGGGATACACTTCGTACATGTATGGGATACTTTCTCATACCGCTGGCATCACGCGCTGCTTCGTACATGTATGGGATACGTCTTCATACCGCTGGCGTCCCGCGCTGCCTTACCACACAGTACACACTACCACTCATCACCGTCGGTGCTAGCCGCCCAGTGCTGGGTTGTCAGTGTTGTGTCCTGAATGAGATTGTAGTTATCAGGGTGATGTCAGGAAAGACAACAGCCCATCTATTTCCGCTCCGCCGGGGATCGATAGCAGACGATAGATGGCGCTGTTGGCGGCGGCAATCTGCCGAGCCTCAGCGTGGAACAAACATCACACCGTGAGGCCAGATAGTTTATTGGAATGTCTTATGGTATTTTAAATACTTGTAACAGGTAAGTACTGAGGTACTGAGTACTGAGGAATACTACAACATTCGTCTTGGAAGACCATTAGTATTTTTCTGGGGTTTGGGGGAAAACGTTTAGTTTTATAAACTTTAAAATATGGTACTACGCTCGCCCCCGGACTAAATAAACATTTTTACAGGCTTTATAATACCCAAGTTTTTGCGATCCGCGAGTTTCGCGCTATGCCTTCGGGAAAAAAGCAATCGCGAAACTCTGGAGGGTAGTGTAGTTGACTTTTGGGTAAAAATATATAAAATATGAATAAAAGGGAGTTGGGGCATAAATTATTACCAAATAAAAAAAAAAATACGTATCCTCCGAGTTTCATGCTATGCGAGTTTCGCAATCCTCAAGTTTCGCGCTGAGTCCTAAATTCTTTCATCCCATTTTGGAAATTACTCCCAAGTTTCGCGCTGCTTTGTTTTTTTTTTTTTTTGTGTGTGGGTGTTGTGTGTGTGTGTGGTGGTGTGTGTGGTTTGGTGTGTGTGTGTGTGTGTTTGTGTGTGGTTGTGTGGGCCTATA